>VZRZ01006900.1:682479-714584 GCA_013398175.1 Climacteris rufus | reverse complement strand
TTTTTTTTTTTTTTACTGGAGGCACGGAGTGGCAGCTGTGAAGCTTCATCCAAGTCTTCTGCTAGTTTAACCCTGCTGGGGTTTAACCACGGTCAGCATAAGAAACCCACAGACACATCTGTTAGGAGGTGCCACTTTTCACTTCCCTAACAATGTACTGCTTCACACAATCATGCTATTTCCAATGAGGGTTTGTTTCAAACACTGCTCAGTCTGGTTTTAAATATTTTGAAACAATTAGAACTCCTTGGAAGGAAATCTTCCCAGGCTAATAATTTCCTGGTGTGTACAAGTCACCAGATATTCCAATTGCATTTTCTTTTCTCAGTGTCACGTCTCTTAAACTCAGTCAAATAAGCAATGCTGCTCTGATGCGCAATACTTCCCATAGTGGGATCTTAAAGAGTGGAAACAAACTTTAACTAGCTTTCAAGGCCTCAGAGAAGCTCAAATTTAAATATAGTGATTTTTGGGAGATGAATGGGTAAGAGAGTTTTAAGGGAGACTGACAAGAAAGTAGTTCTAGAAAAAATGCTGGAAATTGCAAACAAACATCCATTTTTTAGATAAATTTTTTCCTCTAGGAGGTTTTGATAAAAATACTCAGTGTGTGCAAAGAGTGGATACTTGGCATTGGGACAATTTCACGTGTGTTTCCATAGGAAAAAAAGTAGATTTAATATAATTGATATAAAATTTTAGCATGAAATAGTCCCATTGGTCCTGAGGCTTGATGCATCCCCCAGCACAGGAAGACTATGAGTGTACTGTGGAGGCTGGAACAACAAAGTTGTTTTTAGCTAACAATGGGTTGGAAGTTCTTCCCCAGAGGAAGGTTTAGGAAGGAAAGAAATTTTCTTCTGTGTTTGGACATGGTGAAGCCAATAGTTTGAACATTACAGCAGTCAATAAAGATGTGTTGGAAGACTTAAATATCCTCTTTTCCTCTCATTACTTCTGGTATGGTCTTTCCAGCTTTCATAACTCCAGGAGACAATAGTCCAAGCTCTCTAAGATAGTATTCCTAATTGCCTGCAGACTCAGCAAAATGGCATTACCCTGGGGTGAATTTTTCCAAATGTTCTTCTTAAATTTGTATAGAAGATTTTTCTTCCTGATGAAATAGAAACTGAAGCTTGGTGGTCACTCCTGCATGGGTTTTAGTTTCTTACACTGCACCTTTGTAAAAGGCTTTCTTTTACAGCACTTGATTGCTCCCAAGCCTGGCAAGCAAGGGCTCAACTCTTTAGCAAATTACTAATCCCTGGGATTAGTAATTACCTGTTTAGGCTTCAGGAGACATAAATGTTAGCACTCCCACCGATCATAAATGTCATTAACTTTATGTAAAAAAAAAAAAAAGAGAAAAAGATATGGATCTCAGTAATGAATTGCAGTGCTGCAGTTAAAATCTTTCTCTGTAGTAATTCCTGTTTTCTCTGAAGTAATTTTAATTCTATTTAAAACATAAATTACAGATTAGAAAAGAAGATAAAGGAACTATTTTGCTTCTACAGATAAAGTTTAGATGTCACCCGTCTCTTCTCCTTTACTTCTTCTAGATGTCCAAATAGAGAATAAGGCAGAGTATTCAGCAGACAATGATGAATAGAAGGCAATTTCCTGGTCACCAAATTACACTTCACAGGATATTAAAATGCTGCATAATTAGACTCATTTCACAGAGATTATAGTGTTACTGCTCTTGCTTGTTATTCCTATTTCTTCACCTGTTGCTGTACCTCAAACTGGTGCTGATTATTCCACAGATCTCATAACCCCTCTAAGCCACAAGTTTTTTTCTTTCTGAAGTCCATACATTCCAAGAAGAGTGTAAACTTCTGTAAACACCAAATCAGCTTTCATGGTCAAATTCTAATCTGATTTCCAAATTTTAGTCTGAATGATGTTAATTAAAACAAGTATAATAGAGAATGAATCAGATGCTAAATTATTCTTCCTACAGAAAATGTTCAAACGTTCACACACATTTCAGAGTGAGTAACAAAAAAAAAAATCTAAGGAAAAGAAAAACATGTCTGTCTACATGATTTCTAAATGCAGTCTTAAAAAGGAGTAGAGCACGTTTCTTATTGAAAAATAAATATTTATTCTCCATTAGCAATCAGGGTGTCTATTAAACAGAAACTACAAAACATTTTAAACTTAGTTCAAATATCTCAATTGAATAATCATAAAATTTTTGACAAGCAAAAGTCTCTGAATCTGTGCTGAATTTTAATGAGTACTATGACAATAGCGAAATATCTGAGAGGACCAAAAATTAACTTATGGCAGTATCTAAGAAATAGATAAATAAGGGTTAATTAGGACATTTAGTTTCAATTCACCCTCAAGCACAATCATATAAAACAATGTGGAATGTCAACAGCAAAAGCTCACATTGATAATGAAACCAAAGTTGCATAACTAGTTTTAAGGATGTCACATACTGTCATAAAATACTACTGCCTTTTATAAGACCAAAGGTTAGGTCTGTACAAAAATGTTATGTAGACTCTCACAAGATATTCAAATAAAGCTTAATATAAAATAAAATTATATAAATGGCAAAATATAATATCAACTGGAACACATCATTAGATTTCAGAATGTCACTTAAAATGGGGAACCATAGGGTGGTGAGAGTGCTTTAAGTAGGTTATCTCAGAGGTTGCTCTCAGCTTCATGTCATTCATTAAATTTAGAAATTGTGTGTAGCAAAGTAGAAAATAATGGTTGGCAAAACTTGTACATAAACAAGTAATTAAAACACGGCAAGTGGGTCTTATTTCAACATAGTGAACTTGCAAGGCATATGGAAATTTGACTGTTTATGAACAATTCATATTAGTCACATTCTGAAACTAATCAAGATCTCAGCATCCTCATACATGGGCAGTGCAAACAGTAACTTGACTTAGAAAATTATGTAGACTTTGTCTAATTTGCAGAATTCTGCCATATAAATGAGATAAACCTTCGAAAAAGTTTGAGGAAAAAAGGGAAAAACACAAAACGAAATACACACAATCCTACCAACTGATGGATACACAATGAAAAACTAAAAGCCTTCATTTAGTAGTTAAACTCCATCTACCTAGCACTGTGTCATCTGTCAACAAACATCTACTCTAAGGGGGTTTCTGACAGCTGATTATCTTTGTATAGAACCCTAAAATGGTTTGTGTTGGAAGGGACCTTCAAGATAATATAATTCAAACTCTCTGCCATGGGCAGGGGTACTTTCCACTAAACCAGGTTTCTTAAAACCCCATCCAGCCTGGCCTTGAACACTTCCAGGGATGGGGTTGCCACAGCTTCTCTGGACAACCTGTTCGAGTGCATCACCACTCTCACTGTAAAGAATTTCTTTTTAATATCCAATCTATTCTCTTTCACTGTACCTCATGAGGAAAAAAATATATTGGTAATATCTAACAGTTGGAAACTAAAGTCAAACAGATGCGTATGTGAGAGAGGGTACACATTTTTTGACAAGAAACTAACACCTGGGACTCCCTGTTAATAATGTCAGTGCCTAGATATCTTTCAAGAAGATAAAATCTACCTCAAATAAAGGTACAGGCTAGTTTCAATAGAGCTTGAGTAGGACATTTAGGTCATTAATGAAAGGATCAGATCAGATATTTGTAAGGATTCTTCCCAGCCTAAGCATTACTAGTGTTGTTGGACTGACATCCTGAGTGCTCCCAAATTCGACATGATAGGGAAAAAAAAATCAAGGTTTTGTAACAGTTACCTGTTCTAGGGTAGATCTCTATCTCTGAAATAGTTATCCTGCCTCTTCTCAGACTAAATAAAGGAAACAGGGACACCAAGACATGCTTCATCACAGTGTTTCCATGAAACATCTAGCCCAGCTGCATAGGTCTGAACTGTAAATACATGCAATTTGTTAAATGAAGCAAATCTTTCCTTCAGAGAAATTAACCTCTATAACAGCAAGACAAATGGGATGAAGATAAGACTCAGAACCAAGTTTTCAGAAAGAAAATATTCATGGCATAAAAGTATGACAGTTTTTAGAATTTGTAATGTTTGTTCTCAAACATTTCCCCATGGAGGCAGTATCCCAGAAAATATTTTAGTGTCTTCCAAATCTGCCGTTTCATGATCACTTGTAGTATCAAGATACTGACCACGATGTTTTGCTTATTGCTTGTTTTCAAGATTATCTCACTGACTTTTAGTACAGAAAACTGTTTTAAAGGAACTTCAGTTTCTGGAGCATAATTTTACAATATATAGTGATATCTTCACAGCCTAAATCATTACATCAGTTCACAAAAAGAATTAAAACTTGAAATGACAGCATTTCAAAATGCACAAAGAATCGTTACTCTCAGGGACTGGTCTTATCTTCTCCAAGAGGTAAGAGTTTTTTGTTTCATGAGTTATAGATCTATGTGTTTGTCTCTCATTCTTCAAGTCTCTCAAGAAAGTGATATTTACACACACTAATTGGCAAAAACACAGAAGTAAAATTATGTCAGTTAATGTTCTCATGTGGTTTCCTATTTGGCCTTTCTGTTCTGAAAAGTTGCCATTCTTAAGAATAATTAAAGAATTTATTTCAAGTAACATATCAAGCACTTGGAAAAACGAAAGTTATTATAGCTTAACACATATGTGTCACACGCATTATGCAGCTCTGTCTTTATCTTTGTGAACTAGAAAAGTTATATAAAGTAATACATTTGCAAAATATAGTATCCTTCTGAAACTTCCCTATAGAGTCTATGTGGTGGATTTGGATCAGGTAAAAATTTACCACTCATGCAAAGACACAAAAAGATAACAAAGAAAAATCCTGAATGATCACTCCAGACAATTATATTAATTGAACACAAGCAGGATAAAAATTCAGGCCTTTTAGATTACTCAAAATGTTCAGACAACAACATCACATGACAGGTGTTTAATGGACAGTGATAAACCTTATCCCTGCCTTTCTATCAATATTCAGAATGGCCATGAAATCCTGGAGGAAGGAAAAAGTGTTTCTAGCATTGATAAATTTGTATTAAAATCTTCCTTCCTTACATTTTTGTGCAAATAAAATAATCAAAAGATATAAATCTAGACAAATTTAGTCTCTTTTCATGGAGTCTGATAATTTGTTGGACCAGTTATTATGCAAACCTCATCGCAGACAGACAAAATGACTAAACATACAAACAGTGCCACACTGCATCAAACCATAGGTATTTCCACTCAGTTATAGGAAAAGGATTTAAAAAGAGAAGAATCACCAGTTTTGGAGAAATACATGTAACATAAGAGATCATCATTTATAACATAATGTTACATACAGATGTCATGAGGTTTATTTCATCCTTGGATTTTGGATTTAGATTTAAAATAATGAGAAGAACACTGGAGTAAAAATGTACCTGCATGTGTGTTGTCATTGCAAATATTTCTGTTTGCGTTATACATATACCTTTCTGTGTCAGCTTTGTTGTTCTAATACCTTTATTCATTAATTTATTCTTTTTATTACTATTAATTTCTTTTTATTCCCATCAATCAATTAATTAGTTTATTCTTGTGGTGCTTCATCTCTGACGTCAAAATCACATTGGAAAGCATAATTTAATTTACAAGCTTCTAGTAACTGTTTTCTTTTACTACAAATATATGACAGGAAATAGAGTGTACTAGTAATTAAAATACGTAAAGTTTTCATTAAGTTTGAGAAGTTTATCATGAACTAATTGGATGTCAACTAGGAAAAAAAAAACACAAACAAACCAACAAACTATTTCTTTCTTTGTACTTAAAGTGTACAAGTACAGCCTATTAATCATAAGTAACATTTTTCAGTCTTTTGGGTCACCTTTTGTGCTGTATCTCCTAGTACACTCTGGTAGGATGGAGACCAAAGGGAGTCATAGAATCAAGGCATAATCTAGGTTGAAAGAGCTTTTGGAGGTAACTTTATCCAACATCTTGACTGTACTGAAAATCTTCAAATTGGACATACTTTGTGAGATGTCCTCTCACAAGTCTGAATAGTGGGACACAGACACTTCTCCTGATGGATTTGCTCTAATTAATGGATCCCATGGCTCTCTTGGCCTTCACTGCTGTCAGAGAACTGGTGACTGGTGCAAGTGTCTGGTTCTCCACTACAAAGGTGTATTTTCCCCAGTCAGTTCCTAACTTGTATGGGTGTATGGCAGATGTGTGACTCTGCATTTGTCTTTGCCGAATTTCATGAGGTTTCTGCAAAACTGTAGAGGTTCTGTTGGACAACAGACCTCCAGCACATTGATTGCCCCCTGCAGCTTGGTGCAGGCTTTTGCATGATTCAGGTTGTTAAAAAAAGTGGGAATAAATTGACACACAGTACCTTTGTGGCCACAAGAGTACATCTACCAAAGAGAGACACAGTCCAGATCCAGAATACCTGAGACTTGCTCATACTCTATAGCATTAAAAGAGTATGCAACCACCTAGAACATAGCATGGCACACCCTTAAATGTAGTTATTCTAGGAAAACAAAATATTAGAGAGAAAGAAGGAAAGAGAGAAGCGAAGAGATATGCCTCACATTCAAGATGTCTGAGTATATTGCTTTTAGGAAAGGTCAACATTTTTTTGTTTGTTGCTTTTTTAAAGAAAAAAAAAACTCAACACATACATTAAGAAATGTGGCAGCATGTGTGGCAAAAGCCACAGCCCCAGAGGTTCAAGACTAGTGCCTTCAGCCTGAGGCTGCCACTGTCTGAGTCACACTCCGTCGTCAGGGTGAGCTTTCTGGTTCACCCCCAGCATCCCTTGCAACTTCATTTACATGTTTCAGTTCATTGCTTAGTTATTGTATTACCTCATGTTCTGTATAAGGTGAAATTCTAGAAATTTCGTTGCTGTTCAGTTCTCGATTGGTTACATGTAAATCTTTGTACCCCAGTTGGTTACTTTCCCCTGCTTGTGTCCCTATAAATACCCCTGCTTTTTCCCCACTTTCCTGCCTCTGGTCCCTGAAGCCTTCAGTTCTTCCCAATCCTCGCGCCACCTCCTGGACCCCTGGAACCGCTCCTGCTTTCCCTGCTGCCTCTCCCTGGGAATAAAAGAGCTGGAGGTCATACCAAGGCCCTTCTCTCTGGCCTTTATTCTTGCTGACACCCACAACATTGGCCCGGGGCTCTCTCTCACCCAGAGGAGCCAGCACTAAAAGAACTGCCAGAGGACACCCTGTGTTTGGGGAAACTGCAGGCGGCAGCCCCCAGGAAACCAGGGTCACTCCCAGACTAATGCTGAGTGGCCTCGAGCAGGCCCCCGGAGCCTGCATTAAAGAAATGGAGTACAGATGACTCTGCAGTGAGAATAATGCCCCAGAATACAGAAAGTAGCAAGAAGGAAAAAAATCTTGAAGAAGAAAAAAATCCAGAAAGCCACACTGAACCTGATGCTATAAACCAAAGGCAACACCCATAAAAGTAAACCACTGAAAACAGAGAAGACTTTCAATATAAGATTTAGAGCAGTATTAAAAAGCCCTTTTAGCATGGCAGTATGGGTTTAGAGGACAGAAATTTGTGACTCTTGCTGTAAATACTCTATTTGGGTTGAAGAAGTTAGCAGTCTAGAAGCTTTTTTTAGACTTCTAATGTCAGAGAGAGCAGGAAAATCATACAGATAATAACTGGAAAGTTACCCTCCAGAAGGCAAGTCAAGGGAGACTATACTCTTAACATGAATGTCTTTGTCAGATTAGTCCTGGGTTCATCTACAAGGTGTCCCTGCCCATGACACGGTAGTTGGATAGATGATCTTTAAGGTCCCTTCCACTCAAAACCATTCTGTGATTTTATGAAACACCTACATTCCCTTTTCACAATTATACAAGTGTTCCCACTCATGGCCTCCTGTGTGGGTTCATGCCCTAAAGGTGAAGCACACTTTCTTTATAACTGTTTTAAAAGAACTGAATTTTAAAACTCTCTCCATGTAGCAGTCACAGATACAATAAACATACAGTTTCGACCAACATAAAAGATATAGGACCTAGGATCTCCATGCTTCTTCTGAAATCCTGTTATGAGAACTAAGTTTCCGTATTTTTAATAGTAATTTCTGCTTTATTTAAAAATAAGGAGCAGTGGGATTTATAAGAGTAGTCAATCAAGGTTTTAAGTAGTGCTTAGATATTATTATTTTTTAGCCTAGGTACCATTTGTGAAATTAAATTTTTAATAACCTTTCAGACATTTAGCCTTAGGGAAATAATTTCCTTAACAGTAGTTCAAAGGTTTAATGTCATAGTAAAGGCTTTGAAATATGATGTGATCCCTTTCATTCTGGAAAGTTAGCTTTTTTAAAAAATAATCAAAGTAAAAATGCTAATGAGGAAAAGTTCTGCTGTCCAGTTCCAAAACAAGGAAGGAGGATGAGGAAACAAACTCTGCTATAAAAATGCCTTTAGAAGATTTCATACAGTGTTTTCTAAACTGTAACAGTTCCAAATCAGGCTTCCAAGATTTTTATTTTGGAAATGTGAGAGGGAGCAGTAACTCTGAACTTCACCTCCAAGTGAAGGCTAGACAAAAGTTTAACGCTGGGGACATTCTCCCTTGCCTCCATCCCATGGCTGATGTCTAGTCCAGATTTATTGTGGTGGAAATGAAATGTGGAAATAAACTCAGTGATGAGATACAGAAAGGCTTTTAAAAGGTTATACACCATTCCACAGTGTTGGTCTGAACTGAAGACTGCTTAACAGAAAATTTTCCCAGAGGTTTCTTATTTCACCAAATTTCAGCAGATATACATTTAACAATGGGTTTGAAACATTGCTTTTATTTCTCAGGATAAGGTCACTGATATTTATGAAAGTAAGAGAAACATTTTGTATTTAAAATCTGTTCCCAAAAAGTTGCTGAACCACTTGGATTGAAATTGTCTATGGGAGTATTTATTCTTTGTCTATTATTGATGTTCCTTATTTTTTTTTCCCCTTAAAAGAGGAAAACAGTCCCACTAATTAAAGTTTGCTCATGTTGTAAATAAATGAAAACAGACTTTTAAAACATTTATCTAGCAATTCTTTTAATAGCTTTCAGCTGACCTATAAACATTTAAACAGTCCATTCCAGAGCTGATCTGAATTCCTGAATGGCACAAAATAGACTCGTGTTACTGCTCCCATTAAGGTGAAGTAGGTTGGATGATAGTATATTGGCAAAAATAATAATGATATAAAATGATAATAGCAAAAAAAGTCATTTACCTATTTCAAACAGAGTTGAGTCCTGACATATAAAATATATGTTCAACAAAAAAAAAAAGAAAACACAAATTATTCTTCATATTTTGCTATATAGACTGTTACATAATTTTAGCAATAATTCTATCATAAACTTTGATGGGAATAGATATTTCACAGCATTCATAGCAGTGGTGGTGAGCATACACCAAAAGCCATCATATTGATATTTTCTTTCAAGGTTTATGCATAGTCTTTTTTCTTCTATTCAGTTTTTATATTGCAGATATCTGACTTCAATATGGATTATCCACAAATCTGTTTCTACAAGAACAGCAGGAAAGGCTGAAAAACAAGTGCAAATTCTCAAGATTCTGCCACCTGTGTTCTTCACTTGAGCTGCTAGGAAAATTTATGTAAATAGTGTTAAATAAATTAAAGATTTCAATGCTTATTTGGAGCTAAAACCAGTAGACAAACAGATAGTTAAAGATGTGAAGAGGAGTCCAAGGAAAATGAAAAGAAATCAGATTGGATAGTTGGATTCATACTGTTCCCAAAAAAGCATTGCATAACCAAAGATAATAAAAATAATACTAAAAATATATTTAATAGCAGGCTAGCACAATGTGAAGTATGTAAGAGATTATTATATTTTGCTTTTTACTGTCTAGATGTTTTGACATTAAACAGAATTTTTTTTTTCAGTAGAGTTGGGCCACTCTCATCAAAACCAAGGCATAAATAATAAATTTGGCCTATGGGCCAAATGGGAAATAAACAGGCAGAATCTACAAACAAACCAATAAAATTCTGCTTTTTCTGCATTCTGGATGAACTGTCACACAAGAGAGAGGATAAATATTTGCAATTTGTTTTTCATACTTAATTATCTTTAGGTTCCTTTAGAAAACCTTTTGATGCTTTCTAGTTTTGCTCATTTGTTGATGGGATGGTTTGTCCTAGTCCCTGGACATCAAATAACCAAGGAAAGGGAGGGAAGAAGAGTAAGAGAGAGAATAAAGGGAAGCACAAAAGCAAGAGAGATGCAGACAAACCAATTCCATCTCTTTTGGAATTAGAAGCAATGATATGCACTTCTATTCATAAATCAGAAACTTTCTGTTTAAATTCCATATTATTTCTGTGGACAAATCTTTTTTCTTAGAAAAGCAATGCTATCAATTATTTTTTTCTCATGGTAACTTCCCTGTTCTTTTTGAGCTTGCTATTAGACATGCTAGAAACAATGCTTCAACTAGAAGCGTTTCTTTCATGCTAGAAACAATGCTTCAACTCCTCTTTTTTTTCAGCATAATTTTTTCTATGAAAAAATAAAGCAAAACAACAAAGAAACAAAAAAACCCAGAAAAAATTAAAAACAACAAAATATTTGGTTTACTAACAAAACAAGAGTGAGAATAGATTTTCAGTGCAATCTTTTCTTAATGGAACATCATCAATAATTTTTTTTCAACTTTCTATTGGCAGGCTGTTTTCATCCTGTTTACCCTCCTGGATCTCTTCCAGGTGGAAAGAAGTGGGACAATCAATAAATGAAGCTGCTGAGCATGGTTGCCAGGTTTTAAATATTAAAATCCAGGCCCAGGGAGGGAAATCATATGTGCACATATAAGTGTGCATGAATAAGTAGGTCCAATGCCTCAGACACAACCCAGGCCAACTAGTTCTGTTTTATGCCTGAACATTGCCCAACACACCTGGCATCTGGTCTAGAGTATATTTGAGATTTATCCACAAGTTTGCTAAAGCCACTTTTGTGGTTGACGTCACTCAGCCTCCTGTATAGACATAAATTAACTTTCCATAATTGCAACTAGTTGGTGCAAAAAAAAAAAACCTGGGGGAGAACAATTTGCGTAGGCGAAGCATAGTTAGTATGGGATTTGACTGTATAAAACAGGATAGTCAGACCACATTTAGCGTTTTGGCAGCTCTTCCATTCAGCTTTCTGCTAGTAAGCATTATCTGATATGGAGGCCATAAGCAACTGATTAAGAGCTTGCTTTCTCATACCAATCTTCCATTAAAAATATCTGTGAGGTTCTATTTTATGTTGATGGAGAAATTACAGATATCTTGAGTAAGTCAATGATATTCATATGAGTTTTGGAAAAGGAAAAAAAACCCAGCTGAAGACAAGCCAAATTATGATCTGAGAGGACTCTATGTCAAGCTTAATGGCTTCTCTGAAATAACCTCAAGATTATGGCAGTGTCACGCAGATCAGAATTTCCTATGAGATCTGACATTTTTAGCACAAAATCATCCAAGAAGAAAACAAAAGTATTTATTTTGATCAACCCACACACAAATATAAACTATATGATTATTTTACAAGCACATCTCAGCTCTGCATCCTCTTTTGCAAAGACATAGGGGAGGTTGGGTTGAATAATTTGCTCCAGCATCAAATGGCTTGAGCTTGCAAAACAAAATGGGATACACTTCTTCTCAGAATCCTTTCATTTTGTTTCACATGACTATGTTTAAAGAATGAAGAAAATAAACAGCTAAAGAAGTGTTTCTGACTCAGTGATATTAAGCAAATTCAATTATTTTGTCTACTATATTTTGGGTAAAGCAATAAAAACAAGAACATAAAACAGACACACCTCACAAGGGCTATGACATGCAGTCACTCAGCACCTGCTATTAGTCATTCTCTACCAGCACAGATTGCAATAATGGTATTTTTTTTTACTCTCTTTTCCCTAGTAGAAATGTTCATGTTTTTCTGATCACCTTACAAAAGGGCAAAATTGTCTGCAAAGGTCAAGTCCATCTCTTTTTCTAGCACAGATGCTGTGATGCTTGGACCATTCAGCACAGAATTTAAACTGTCACCAGATTTAAAGACAAGCATGTGTATTTTCTCCTCCACTGCTGCATGATAAAGGCTTTCACTGTACCCAGGATGACAGCATGGTCACCATTTTACCTCATTAGTTTCTAAGGCATTTGGAGAGATACTCCAAGCTCAGAATGGTGCTGCAAAAACTGCCTCCCTACTCTGAGGTTAGCTGTCAATTTAAGCAATATATTATAAGAGTTGTATATTGAAAAGAAAGATAAATCAGTGGCTAGAAGGAGAAATTAGAGGAGGGCTTTGTGCAGTCTCTTCTCAAATTTCCTTGTGTCTTGGTGGCTGAATGCAAGGAACGTAGGTCTGATGGAAAAAATTAGTTGTGGTTTTAATAGTAAGAGATTGCAAAAAATATCCCTGCACTTTAGCCCTGTATCACCTAAGGTGCTAAATAAATTTTTCTGAATTAGCAGAGCAAAGAGAAGTAATATAGTTCTTTTCTTTCCAGGGAAAACATGGATTATAGAATCCTAGAATGGTTTGGTTTGGAAGGTCCCTTAAACACCATCTAGTTCCAGGCCCCCTGCCATGTGCAGGGACACCTTCCATTAAAGCAGGTTGCTCAGGGCCCCATCCAGCCTGGCCTTGAACACATCAGCCAGTAGACATCACTTACATTTCTCACCGTGCCCTGGTGCCCCCACAGTGTCCCTCATTGTCCCTCACTGCTCAGACCTAAAAATCAGATATTCTGCACTGGAAATATGTGTCCCTGGAGATTTGTCTTCCGAATTACTATAAAGGATCGACAGATTTTTTCCATATTATTTCCCTGTCCCAGTGTAAACTCTGTGAGGTAGAAGACAAATGTGAATCCACTTCTATACTGTTCTTGATCCCTCTACTACTTCCCCCATATCTCCTTGAGACTTGTAAGAATGAAGATAATACACATAAGATTCCCTCTGTAACATCTTAGACCTAAGAATGCGAAGGTAAAATTAGGACATTATGGTAATGCCACATATTCAGTCGTGGTCTGCAATGCAACATATCTTTCTGTTATAAAACAAAGCCAGTCCTTATTAATTGAAAATAAAATACAATTTCATTTCCATGGAGGAAGAAAGGATTAAAGAAGCAAAAATGTTACGACAACTTTACCTGAGACAGAGAAAAGCTAAGAAAACAAGAAACAGAAAACAATAAACAAAATCATTGGTGTAACAGGTTTATTTTTTTCCTTTAGCAGCATAGGAGGTTATATCTGCTGAAAAAAGATGCAGTTTCAGCTGTGCTTCAGTAGTTGTAGCCTCGTCTTTGACAAATTCAAGAAACATAAACCAAGTGGTGACACTGTAAGAGTGAAATTATAAAGCATAAAACATAGTGATGACATAGAAATGAACATTGTTCATGACTTGCATCAGGGCAGTGAAGGTGTAAAAAAAGGTTGCAGTTAGTCTAGTATCTGATATTTTTCTCCCTTTTGGGCATCCTCATCACCAGCCACAGTGCAGTGACTTTGTATGAGAATTTTTAGTAGAATGGTGGAGTCAAAGGGTAGAGTGTTCAAATGTAATTATAAGTCAGTTACATGTGTTTGTATTAGCCCTGCTTGCTTTATCAATGTTCACATTAATTGCATTCGCATTAATTGTATTCATAATCTACCTTCCTTACTTTTTTTTTTTACCTACTTGAAAAGATCGGTAGTCTTCCTCATATATGAGTCACTATTATGTATTGTCAGATCTCAAAAGACAAAAAATAATAAGGAAAAAAAAGTAGTGTAATATTGTCACTTTTCAGCACTGGATTAATTCTAGACATCCAAATTAACACCACAGTCACTTAAATAAATGCCAAATACTATGCAGATTTTTTAATTTAGCTTTTCTTATTTTTATATTAATTTATAAGTTATTGTATAAAGAGTGATCATCACATAAAAGAGTATGTAGGAAAGCACACCACCAACACAAAAATTATTTTAAAAATTAAGCTGCAGGAATTTGGACATTAACCTCCTTCACAAATATTGTGTATGATAGCATGGATTTCTCTATCAACTTGCATCTGATTTAAAACATTTGGCTTCATCTATTGTCTTAGAAGTCTCAAACGTCCACTGGTGAAATGGATAAGTTACCTTCCTAGAGACAAAACACATTCACGAATCCCAAGCTGTGACCATAAGTCTTGGCCAGGGCTGCTATCCCTTTTCAAACACATCCCTAATATTGCTCCCTTTTGCTTTGACTTCACCTAGCTTCTTTCTTTAGTACTCCAACTCCTTATTCTCAACCCTGAATCATCATTATTACTCTAACTCTGATAATTTATTTAGTGATTGCAGTAATTCAGTCTTAGTATATTGAATATAATCACTGAATCAAAGACTCTTCTCCTGAGGCAACCTGTCTTAATAACAAGGACTGTTTGCCCTTTGGGATAATATGAATGTTCTGACTGCAAGACATCTTATTTGCTATCATTTTGCTAATCTGTGGCAATGATGACAAAGAAAGCTGTGTCTTTAGTTTGAAAATCCTTGTCTTATAACTTTGATTGTTACAGATATTTGACAATTACAAACACAGTTAAAAGTAAGAATATATTAGGATAAACCCAGGAGGCTAATCAAGAACCAAGCTAAAACATTTGTCTATTTCTTTTCTAATAGACTAATCTTTAATTTGACAAAGTATTTTGTTGTAATGTGTTTAATTGGTATTAAAAGGTTTTGATACATTAACATATAATGCAAAAATTACACTAATTTGTTTTCTTTCATTTACAACAAATGAAATTTTCCCATCCTTAATATAAGAAACTAGATGGAAGTCCAGACGCTGCATTTTGTAATGGAAATTTAATTATTGGTATGGCTAAATGCTTCTTTCTATCATTCAGCAAAGAACCTCAATACATTTTTAGGCTCAAATCCAAGCTTCTGGCTGTAGTTGCACCTCTTTTTTGTCAGTGGCCCATACAGAAGACTACAGTCCTGAGGAATAAATTAACAAGTCCAGTGTGAATAACCAAAACCAAAAGAATATCAATACTGAGTTCACGAGAATTCACAGTACTTTGGTATAGGTCCTGCTTCCAAGAAAAATCTGTTGGTCACAACCCTTTTGCCAAGGAAAGTGCCGAAATACTGCTTAAGAGGATGCCACTCATTGTGAAAACACAAATTATCTAGGAATTGTTGTTTTCTACAGAAATAGTAAGCAGTAAGGTTTTTAATGAGACAAATGGTCATTTTTTTTGCATTACTCTTTCAGGATCCACATTCTTTTCCAGATTTGTGTACCATGACTAAGCAGTAGATTGGAGTGCAGTCACAACCATGAGCACATTACTACACAGAGGCAAAGAGCATGGAAGGAAGACACATCTGTAACTACCCATTAGACCTCTCCATATTGGGAACAACATGATGCCACAACAGGGTATTATTCCTGTGCTGGTACACATGTAGATAAAAAGGAGCACTGGGGTTTGTTTGCCATGTCCTGTTTAAGATGGACATATGATGTGAGAAGGATAAAAAAAGCTTTTCTGACACCCTTTAATTCATAAATTCACTCACAGCTGGAGTAATTTTCTATGTTTCCTCAAGGCAAATTTCAAGGTACTGTCCTAGATCACAAGATAAACATTTCTTCTTCAATAAGAAATATGTTGACTATAGAAAAAAGTTTTGAAGTACTAAAAGCTGAAGAGGTACTGGTCAATGGCTTCATTAGGAATGACTGGCTTCTCTGGCTGTCAAAATGTCAAGTTATTTACTTTAAGGAAATGAATAGATTTCTGCTTGCCATGTCTTTAGCAAAGACATTAACTAATTTGAAAAATAAACACTTCCTTTGCACATTTTACTTGTTAATCTTTCAAGTTCATTTCTGTTACTTATCCTGTTGCTCAATTTTCATGCTCAAGATGGAATGGAGTCAAATGATTCATTCACGCCTAGTTTTAGGGTGTTTTTTCTTTTGCATATGAAAAGTCAAGAGAGAGGATTTCTAAATACATAGAAGAGCATTAGAATTTCTAAACTCTAATTTCACAATTAAGTGGGTCCTAGAACACAGCTAATTTTGCATTTTAATGTAATTCTGGTGAATTCAAATTATATCTAAAAAAAATCTGCAAAATACAGAATGTTTTAATTTTTATGTCAGAAAAAGTTCCCATAACCAACAAACAGAAAACCAGAAAAAAGAAAAACAGGTAACAATTTGCTTCTTCCAACCTTTTGAAGATACTTCTAATTCAAAATTGACCTTCTTTGGTGTGGTTAAGATCACATAGCATCTATGGGTAACTTTCAATCAAATCCACTTATAGGTTATATGATTTACATGCTCTAAGTCTGAATTTTTCCACCAAATATATCAACTTACGTAATTAATAAATAGGAACCACCATTTACTAACTGATAGAATACACAAAATACTTGAGTCACTTAAGAAATAAACTTACAGCACAAGAGGTGGTACTAGAAGGTGTACATTTATGACCCTGAGATTATGGCTGAAAGTCATTAAAATACTCATTCCTAGTGTTTACCTGATTTAAAAGACAAAGAATAGTTTTGGTTATTTTATAAGAATAGTAAGAAATATTAAATTAAATAGAAAATTACAGTGTTGGTTAGATTTCTTTGCATTGTGTTTATCGTCTTCTTCTAAATCTTAGAAAATATTTGTATTATTCTATTTCAGCATAAATTTACTTTTTCAGAAAAAAAAAACCAGGGGAATTTCAAATTCTTTTCTATAGGTCAGAGAGATAGAGAAGCTGCAAAAACCTTAAAGAAAGCTAAATGGCATCTGAATTTATTCTCATTCCAAAATTAGTCATAGTGGAAAACTCTGGAATGCTGCATCTCCACCACACTATTTTCTTGATGTTTCTTCTCATGGGCAGATGGTGCTACCAAGAACTTGTCTTCACATAGCAGAGAAAGGGTTGAGAATGACAAAGAACACTTAACCTGAGCTCTGAAGGGTGAACAAACAAAATTATGTTTTATTTAAAAGAATTATAAAAATCATCAACAAAAGTCAAAATCTCAGCAACAGGTCCAGGGCTCAAATGGTCAGCTTCTCAGCTGCTGATGATGCACTTTTGAGCAACCTGATTATGCTGCATGGTTTGTGAGATGTCAGTCACTTCTGATAAGGTTCCCTCTCCAAAGACCAGGGCACAAGGTCTTCAGCCAAAACAGGGCAAAGATTGCCAAATATCTGCTACAAAAATTTTCTGGTAGCAACAGGTCCTTGATCTCTCAAGGTCTGCTACTGGCAACACTGCATTTGCTAGGAGAAATTTGTAGGGCAAGACTGCAGCACTTTGTATTATGCTGAAATGTACTTAATGTACAGGATTAACAACCTTCTTCCTAAAGGTACTGATATGCCAGGTCTGAAACTGCAGTTATAAGCTTCTAGATATTGCCACATTGTATACCTACCATTTGCAATGCCAAAGTCATCATTACAAATCAAATACTCTATGTCTGGTATTTATTTGCATGTCTGATACATGAAAATTAACATAAAGATAAAACCCCAACAAACAAAAGCATGAGAAGAGGAGATGGTCACAGAGGTTTGCTTTAGCTCCAGGAGCCTGAAGAGCCCTGAGTGTAATAGTGGTCAATGGAGAAAGAGCAACATCTCCAAACGTGCCTTTAAATTCCTAAGTGTCACTCCTTCTGCTGATTTTAGAACAAGAGAAGACAATCACTCCATTGGTACCTTTCTGAAAGTTCAGTGCAAAACCAGAAGACAATTCAGTATCAAATCCTTGAGAGAATGAAAGGAGACATGCTGCTATCCATTTCAGTAAGAAATGCAGAAGAGAAATCAATTCAAGGTACTTTAGAGATAACAACCTAAAAATTGCTAAAAGTCATATCTTAAGAGTGATAAAACCAGATATTTTTGCTTAATTTTTTTAAAGGTTAATATAAAAGGGCAGATATTTATCAGAAAAATAAAAATTCAAACAAATGGAAGTATTGATGAACTTTCTATTCTGTGCCTCAGAAGTTAGAATAATTTCTTGTCTTGGTACAGTTATGCATTTCAGCAAGAAAAGCTTGAAAAGAAAAGCAGATCTTACCTATGTCACCAGTTTCTGGTACTGCATCAATCACGTCTTCACTTCAGAATCATCAATAGATTAATGTTGTCTGGAGTACTACAGTGTCCTGTAATGACAAGTTATAAATCATATGAAAAAGGAATTTATCATGTTCAGACAATAATAGCACAGTATAACCCAAATGGGAAACCAGAACTTTATGTTCATCTACCATTTCTACACAGATGTCTATAATGCATATATTGCTTTTCTATGTTGTATCTATATAACTAAGTGGTGAGAAAATTTACATTTTAATATGGGTTAAATATTAATATCAAGTTTTAACCTCGACATTAAATTACCATTATTATTTTTGCTTATATGATCTAAATGAAAAGGAATCATTCAATTAACACATTGTAATATCCCTAATTATCTAAAACATATTTGTACATGTCATAACTTTGAGATGGAATATTCTGAATTCTTATTGTCATTTTGATATAAATAAAATTTGTTTTCCTGCAGTGGTAGTCTGTAATGATGATTTCTCACTCTTATATCGAGATGTACCAACCATAAATAGGCGGGGACTGGATTAAAAAACCCTGAAATTCCAATTTTTTTACTTAGGAAAAAAAAAAAAGGATGAGCCTGGAGAGAAAAACAAAAAGGAATAGAGCTCTCCAATGGTTAAACTGATATAGGAAACTCATAAACTGATATAGGGAACTCTCTTTAATTCACATCTGAGACTTCACCATTGGTCCTTGAAATATTAGGTTTTCCAACAATGAGTTGATTATTCTGCGCTGAAATTCCACAGTTCATTCATCTGTCTGTTATGGTCATATATGGAAATTCAGTTCTGGACTGAATAAACCTTCCAGGAGAACTGACATATTTCAATGTGTCTCTCTCTTTAGTGGAAATTGATATTCTTCAAGAGGAAAATTGTCACAGAATTTACAACTAGCATTAAAAACGAATCTTTGACTTCTACTGATCCCAAACCATTAGGCATTCTAATTAAACTCCAAATCACTGTAATTAAGATTTGCTTAGGACTTTGCATTCATGACAAATGTAAACAAAGCACTTCTTTTTGGATTTTTTAGAACAGTCATGGTGATAGGGACACCCCCTCTATTTTGATGAATGACCAATTGACATTTTAAATTTCCACCACTTTCAACACTCTACCTAAGAGTCTTTAATGTTCTCGGAATAACTCTGAAAGCCCAGAATTGTAGAGTCACAGAACATTTTTTGTTGGAGGGGACCTCTGGTGGTCATCAAGTCCAACCTCAGACAGGTCCCACATTGAAATTCTTTCCTACCCAGTTTCTTTTACACTACACGACTCTACAAATTCCATGAATTGTTCCTTTATGTTGTGCACTATTGCATCACAAAACACACACATTATTTAACTAATTTGAAGGAACACTGCATCACAAGATTAAGAGAAATGTGAGATCAAGTGTTGAAGCACATACCAGAATATTAGAGACCAAGGAGCAGAATTGTTTTAACCTTTATAAACTGAATCAAACTAGCTTGGGACTGATGAAATACTACCCAAGTTCAGTTAAAATTTCACAAATGAGAACTGTTTTCCAAAATAAAGTATATTATTCCTGTATTTCCACCAAATGTTTCAGATCGTTGGTTGGCTTTCTGGCTTCCTGTCCATACCAGCCTCTTGGTTTTTACTGTGATGGTTTGACTCTGGCTAGGTGCCAGGTGCCCACCAAGTTGCCCTATAGCTCCCTCCCCCAGAGGGACAGGGGAAAGGACAAGATGAATCAGTGGGTCTAGATAAGGCAGTTTTTAATGAAGCTACAGAAAAGCAAAAGCAGGGTCTGCGTGCGCATAAGCAAAAGAAGGAGAAGTCAATCTCTACTATCCATCAGCAAGCGATGTTCAGGCACGTCCCGGGAAGCAGGGCCTCAGCACGCGTAGTGGTTCCATGGGAAGGCAGACATTACAGAGTGGGCCCCCCCCTCCTCCTCTCTCTCTCGGCTTTTATATCTGAGCTGACGTCATATGGTATGGAATATCCCTTTGGTTCCTTTGAGTCAGCTGGCCTGCTTGTTTTCCCTCCCGAGGTCTTGCCCACTCCCTGCCCCTTGATGGGGGAGAATGTTAGAGGGACAGTGCTTCTCAGCAGTAGCCAAAACACCGCTGTGTTATCAACTGAAGCACAGCACTGGCAGGGCTGCTGAACTCTACCTCTGTTAGAACGAATACAAGAGGTCCTAAGACTGTTATGCCCCTCTATATCTTCAGCACCTTCAATATAAACCTTCAATTAGAAAGAATAAACTTAGGCCTCATGTCTTCATGAACACTTGCATTCCTTATTTTATGGGCTAATAAAGCTGGATATATTTCACATAAATAATCTTCTTTTTCTTCTTCTTCCATGCTCTTTTACCATTGTAGAGTATTGGAATAGCCCCAACTATGCAAAATAAGTTTTGCAATGTGTTTTCTAATATTATGTAACAACCAGTTTCTAAATATGTGTAATTTTTGTCACATAACAGATTCTATTTGAAAAAATAAATTAAAAATGAAAAGTATCAACTTCCAGAAGAAATACTGGAACACTTCAATTAGCAAATGAAAACTGAATTTGGGCCACAGCAGTGACTGTAATGTACACGTTGTATTATTTCCCACTAAGTACAGCGGACATGCACAAAAAAAGCCTTGAAAAATGGTTTTGTACTTTTCTAGAAATTATACAACTGGTGTTTCTTCTTCAATATTCTGATAGTTTGGAGAGAAGCTTATTTTCCTTCTTTCAATAATCATTAAAATAACTCTAAGCAAACTGATGTGCATCGTATCACTGAGTTTAGTAATTTGCAGGCACTTACAATGACTAAAAACAATGCCACACACAGAGAAGACTGGTGTTGAATTATGTAAGAGCAAATCACATATTTCAGCCTGAATGAGGAAAGTAAGAGCCATGTTGGATATTAAGAAAACATATCAGGTTCGGAGGTCTGCAATTAATCTTGTCAGTGCAGGAAGCAGGCTAACCTGTGTGCAGGAACATAACATCTCTGCATCTTTTTCTCTTCTATGAATACACAGCCAACCATGGACACCTGGGATTTGAATCCATTAATGTGATTGGACACAGTCTTAGACAAGTTCTTGAATATTATACTGCATTCTTAGAAGTATTAAATATTTACATCATTTCTTCATAAATGTTGTACAGAGAACAGACAGATGGAATGCATTTCTTTTATTTAGCCTACAGAGTGTGCAGATAATACAGATATTTCTAGATAAAAGTTACATCCTGTAGTCAATGAAAGCAGAGAAATGTGGTCTGCAGTTGATCCCCGTGTCTCTGATTGATCGATAGAAAAGTCAATAGTACCCATAAATACACTTTTAAAACCACATTGTTCTTTTTTATACAACCAGAAAAATATCATAATTGAATGAATTTCATTTTAAAACCTGTTAACAGCCAAGATACATATAGTGAAATTGACTGAAAATAAATTAAAATAGATTGGTTTCTTTTATTGACTTTGACAAATGTACAAATGATGATTATGATGATCCTTACACACAGAAAAACCAAGCATGTTGCAAACACCACTGCCATTATCAGGACTCTTTCTATTGATTGCATGGAGCCTTCCTTGAGAAGTCCAACAGTAGGTATTTTTTAAGGAAATTGATTTTAATGATTAAACAGACCTTAATTTCCCCTTGATGTTTCACAAAAGGAATATTTTCACTGTAAATATAAGTGTCTAGTATAAGATCCTTAATGGGAAAAACTGATATCTTGAGAGAACCATTTATAATTACAATTTTTTATTGACTTAAAATGGTCTGCATCAGAAGGAACCTAAAACATAATGTTAGTGAAGACATCTAATTTTTGGTTACTGAAGGGAGATGTGAAAAGTGCCACTTGTGTACTTATGCTTGTAATGGAGAGAGATTTTTTCTGTGTTGGAAAGCAGTTTCAGTTAAGAGTATTTAAAAAAACCCAAAAAACTCTGTATACAAACTGAATTAACCGAACTGCCAAAAAATTCACAAAACTGTGATTGTGTGTAGGACTGTGCAGTTTCACATGGAAAATTATGAACTACGTTACTCTTACAGTAAAAAATAGAGAATTAAGGTAGTTTTCCCATAAAGTTAAATTTAAGGTTTTACAGCTTGTATATATCAATAAAGTTTTTTTTTTCTGCTAAAGAGTAATAAAATACAAAAAAACAAAACCAAAACCAAACCAAACCAAACCAAAACAACAACATCAACAACAACAAAACCCACAAAACACGAAAAGAAGCCTAAAAAGAGCAAAGAAAAGAATCATCCTGGAGATAATCAATCTGAAAGTGAAGTTGGTAGAAAAAAATCTCCAAAATACCCAAACAGTTCTATAAAATACAACCTCTACTAGAAAACAAAACAACAAAAAAAGGAAAGGCAAAAAAATGTTGGAAAGCATATTTAGAAATGAAAATTCTGTTTCTCACACTCTTTAAAACTTTACATTCTAATATAAAATAAACTATCACAACAATGTGTGTACATTTAGTTAGATTGTAATATTTCTTTTGAGGCTTTTGTGTTCCTTCTGAAATCACAGTTTGCAAATCTTGAAATCATTGCCAAAGCTCTAACTTTCACAGTTCATCAGGATACCATGTGATGATGTTCTGGACATGACTGGAAGGTGGACTTGTTAGTGTTATGTCATTTTTCAGTGTCTCAGCACATATAGAGCTGATTATCTGAAGGCACTCAATTTCCCACATGAGAATATGCACGGTACACTTGAGTTTTAGCCCATATATGCATCCAGTGAACCAGTGTAAGCATCTATGCAGACATTGGCAAACTGGGTAAAGTAGAAAAGTAATTTCATAGTTTTTAATTGGTCACCAAGAAGGTAGAATCAGACTTTCCCAGTCCACTAAAATTTCATGGAAAGTTAACATTTGTGATTGATCCTACTAATAACCATCACCTCTGAGCACCTAATAAGTCATCTGAACCAAAATCAGTCTTTTTACAGAGTTCTCCTATGATCTCCATCCTTCTGGATTTTTAACCGCGTAGAACAGATTTCTATTTAAATTTCTGCTCTGCTTTAAAAAATACTTTAGTGTGAACAAGGTCAGAAACATATTCTCAGATGCCATTTTCTCTGTTTTTATAGAGATAATAAAGGGAAAAGTGAAAAAATAAGGTAATTACCCCTTTTCCAAACTTTTAAAGATGGCTGTGAAAGTGTGATGTACTACCTATTCCAATTATTAGAGTGAGTCTCAATTGCAAAAATTTGGTGTTTCCTGAATGTACAAGCATTTGGATTTCATAATTTTTAGAAGCAATTATAAACTTCATAAGCAATTATGTATTTCTATATTAAGATTAGAACTGAGCATGGAGCTGATTTTTCTGCTTGCTCCCAATGATTTCAGTGGGAGGCAGTTTCAGTTTTCTTGACACAATGGTCTGGACAGCCACCCTTGCTCAGTAAAAGAGAAGGAAACCTAAGGATGTGGGTGAAAATTAATTCTGTTTTATAAATCAAAGACTTTCTGTTGCATGAACTGGGATCAGTGCATTTTGGACTGCAAAAGGCACATGGAAAGGAGGAGGTGAGACAGTTGAGGAACAACCCAGATTCTGTGTTTGAAAAGAGAAATAGGGTGTAGTAAAGTTTTTGTTCAGCAAATCCTTTGGTTTGCCAATCAGTCTTGCTTGTAGCACTCTCAAGTTCAAGATGAAAACCTGAATATAGAAAGTTATCAAAGTATAAAACTGATGTCAAAGATCCCACATTTATTTGAGCTCCAAGCTGCCCAAATGTCATATCAAAAACTCTCTAAACCTTGAAACCATTTTTTTTACTTTGTGGGAAAGGAAAAATTTTAATGGCCCAATTTCTTGCTTCCACAAACATGTTTAATAACTTCTGAGATTTTTAACGGAGAAAAATATACTTAATGACCTAAGACAGCAATTTAAACACAGTTTTCAACTTCAGCCTGCTCTGTAATTTTTCTTAGTAATTTAGTTGCAGCCTTTTTACCTCTTTAATTATTCAATGAATGTATTTTCCTGACAACTTGGAATCTTACTGACCCAGCTGATGAGGAGCCTAAAAGATTCAGCTGCCTTGCATATAGCAATAAACAGAAGTTATGAAGAGCAGAGTTGACTAGTTATTTTAAAGTACAAGCATTTCCAAGTGAGATTGCTTGCTCAATTCTGGTGATCAAGAAGCTCAAACAGCATGGATGTGGTGAATCTTGATTTAAGGAACTGCAGTTCTTTAACCAATGCACGAAGTAGACCTTTAGCAGAAGCATGAGGCATGTGTTTAGTGCAATAATTCAAAGCTAAATTGTTAAACCAGTTTAATTTCTGAGAATGAGAATGGTTCTTTGCCTTGATTTCACTACAGCACAGGGACATAATAGAGAGGTGTATATAAAAGTCATTATATGTAAAAGAAATTTTCAAACAAATAATTGCAAAATGGATATAGGCCCAGTTTAGTAGAACTGTACTGGTTTTGCAGAGCGAATCTGTTTCTCTGCTTTTGTGCACTTTCATTGAAGTTGAGTAAGCCACAGAAACAAAATCATACAGACACCTTTTTGGATTGCAATATTTTCATTTGTGTTACAAGTTTTTGCTAATAAAAAAGGATCTGGTGAAACAAGAAAATCTCTACAAATAACATTCTTCACTGTTTTGCCCCTTAGTCATGTGAATGACTGACTGTTTTAGTAATAGATTTGCTGAGAAAAGAGGATAAAGGAGAATCCAGAGCTAAGCAGATATGATTTCTTCTTCAACTTCCAAAGTGCTTGTGAAACCATGCTAGTTAAGAGATACATAAAATTTGAAGCCAGACACCTCTGTAGGACTTTTGTATTCAGCAGTGTTATATACTGAACCTATCCCTTTTTTTTTCCAGAAATAATGCTTTAGCCAAAATGAAGGATGATAGGAAAAATTACATATTAAAAAAAAAAATTAAATGCTATGCCATGAGGTCCTCTGCTGGCAATGAATCTTCCTATTTCCGGCTCTTCATTTAGCAAAAAAAAAAAAAAAAAAAGGAATCCCCTTAAGAATCAAAAATCCAGATATAAATATCTGAGTTTCTTCAGTGCTTAACATAAGCACAGTGCTTACAGTGCTTAATAATTTTATTTCCTTCTCTTAACAGACTTAGGAATGCCCAGGCCACTTTATACAGCTTTACCTAAGGGATATAAAATAACACTTTTATATTATCCTAAACACCCTTAGGATGGGTAGATGAGTGGATCGCAGCTCCATTTTGGCAAGCACTGAACAAATACACAGGTGGTGATAATTCCTGACCCAGAAACCATAAAGGCTAAATAGAAGGAGAAATAAGAGCAACAATACATAATAGTTTGATTATTGCCATATAGTAACTCAGCTGTGGAACCGCAACAAAGAAGATTTGGACCAGATCAGATCATAAGACATATATTCTTAAGACTTGCAATAAAGGACATACACTAGAAAACAGTCTAAATTAATGCAGTTATACACCAATACTTCTCAACATACAGTCATCCAACCTTCTCTTTACCACTGGTTTCTGAGGCCACAGGTGTTGTCTTTGAAATTAATATTCCTGGATTAATTCTTCTATTCAATAAATTAGATCAAATGAATTATTTTAAAGACTATGTATATTTTAGAAATGCATGTTCCTGATACCTGGGTGAGCTAGCCAACACTGCTCTAGATATGAGTGATATTTCATCCTGGGATTTAAATACCTCAAAGAGTGTGGAACCGGACTGACTGCGGGGACCTTATGATTTTTCCTTTCCTTCAAGTGTCTGAATTCCTCATCACTGTGTTATGCAAAACACTTCCTTGGTAGTATTTGATGTGATTATGAAGTCAAGGATCACACTTGTACTACAGCTGGTACTGAACATGTTAAAGGTTATATTTATTTAAAGAATATCTGGAATAATTCCCAGTCTATACATCTGCCCAACTAATTCAGGAATCAGCAAGTAAGGATTTGCTGCGATGTTACAGGGATGATTAAACACCTTACTACAAATACTACACCACTTTTTCTTTCTGTCAAATTACCACTGGCCCTACTTTAAAGATAATCAGGCAGATGGCTGGATGGTCAACAAAAATGGGACAAAATGCTTCTTCTAGATACTTGCAGTTTACCATGTGTTAGAGTTTATCCATCTGTAGAACAAACTACCTGCCAGTTGTTTGAGTGATATGATGGGCTAAGCATTGCTAAGTACTCTGCAATAACAATAGTACTGCCAAAAAAAGAGGTTGTATACAAGGTATGCACAGTGATGGGGTTTGCAGACAAAAAATGCAAATTAAGGCTCGTAAGAAAGCAATCTTATGCTGCCAAAATATTTATTCATGGCAGGCATTATCTGCACAATTCAGAAACACATACACCACTCCATATCACAAACTGCTGACAAGATGTAGAAAAGGCAATAACACTCTAACGTCTATGCACTTCATTTGTTACTCTGCTGAGGTAGAAGTACATGCATACATTTTCAAAACTAGTTAGAGAGCTGATTGTCAGCAATTAATTCCATAGCATTTCTGCTGCAGATCCTTCATTCACTTAGCCTCAGAGCCATCAGCATTTGGAGGCAAATGTGAAAAAAATCTTTACAGCAAGTAACGGAAAGAGACATCACATAGTAATGTGTGCACCGGGGGACTGATGTCTCACTGGAAAGATCAACTGGCCTGAAATCTTAAATGACCTTGTGACATGAGGTCATTCTCCTTGTTCTATTACAAATTAGGTGTCTATAAAAGGCTTTAAAAATCCTTCTAGTTCCTGTTTTGGAGATAATATGTTTGAATGCACTTTAAAACTTGTAGCACATGAACTGTTTCTATTTGTATTATTAAATTCTGTATCTATATTCATAAAAACAGAAGCCTTTTAATTTCATATCATTTTTCACAACCTTTCAGCATTGCCAGTGATATTACTGGATATTAGTCGTTATGCAATACCTCAGTGACATGCAATCAAGGGATATTTTAGAATAAGTAGTGTATAGTGACATTAATAGATTCCTTTCAATGGGAAACAAGGTACACAGGCCTGTGCAGGCAAACCACTGATGCCTTTATCTGAGACCATCATTAGTTTCAAAGTCCTTTTGGGATGCTATGTCCCTTAGCATGTCTAAGATTCTTGTGCTAGAGTACAGAAAAATCAAATATTCTTTGAAATAGGCGTTTTTGGCACTCAAACCGCATGCAAGTATAAATGGACTGATACTCAGTGACAAACTCATGGCACTTCTATCTATTTCTTTTCAGATTACATTGAAAGTAAGAAGAACACCTCCCATTTCCATCTACTTTTTTACAGAATCAAAAAATCACAGAATGGGTAAGGCTGGCAAGGACCACAGTGGTCCATCTTCCCTGCTCAAAGGGTTGTGAGAACATTGCACAGGATTATGTCTAGATGGTTTGTGAGTGAGTTATTTATATTCAGTGAGGGAGACTACACAACCTCACTGGGCAATCCATTCCAGTGTTTCATCACATGCATAATAAAGCTCTTCCTCTGTTCAGGTGAAACTTCCTATGCATCTGTTTCTACCCACTGCATCTTGTCCTATTGCTTGGCACAACTAAGAGCCTGGGTCCATCCTCTTGACACCCTCCCTTTAATCTCTTCTTGAGGCTGAACAAACATAACTCTCTCAGCATTTCCTCCTAAGAGAGTTTCTCAAGTCCTCTAATCATCTTTATCATCTTCTGTTGGACCTGGTCCTGGAGCTCTATGTTTCTGTTGGACTGAGGAGCCCAGAATTGGACACAGCACTCGAGATGCGGCCTCACCAGGGCTGAGGAGAAGGGCAGAATCACCTCCCTCATTCTGCTAGAAATTGTCTTCCTAGTGCACCCCAGAATACCACTGGCCTTGGCCACAAGGACACACTGCTGGCTCATGGACAGGTCCTTCTCTGCAGAGCTGCTTTCCAGCAGGTATTCCCCCTGCCTGTGCTGCTTGTGGGATTATACTTCTCCAGGTGCAGGACCCTGCCTTTGCCTTTGTTGAATTTCAGAAGGTTCCTCTATGCCCATCTCTCCAACCTCTCAAGGTCCTTCTGAAGAGCTGCACAGCCCTCAGGGGTATCAGCCACTCCTCATAGCTTTGTACCATCAGCAAATTTCCTGAGGAGACAGTCTTTCCTTAGAAAAACAAAGCTTACAGACAGAAAAATGCCTATGAGAGTTGTATGCGTAAAAGCTGAATTCTTCCATAGCAGTGTGCGTAACAGATGTTGAGGTTACTCTAGCAACATCAAATCAAACACAGTGCATAGAAGTTAATTTCGATCTGCATTCCCCTGTTCTTTGCTTGATACAGATGCCCTATACAAAGAATGAACACTGTTCATCTGCCAAAAGCAGGCACAATGTGTTCAATAAAATCTTGAAAAGCATAAGAATAAATAAAAATCTTTGTCCATGCATACAGAAACCTCATCATCCTTCTTCTTATTAACCTCTCTTACAGAGAGATTTCTTAGCTGTAAATCTCTAGCAACAGTTTTGTGTCTAAACTATGTTATATATTAATTACTAGGCTCAAAGTGCCCAGTCAGGATGTTATGTTTTAAAACTGGGCAGATGATTTTCCTCAGCTCTCTGAATTCAGTGGTAGAGGGATAAAGCCTTGATTGCATTGCTACATTTATCACAGGGTAGAGGGTTGTGAGGCACAGAAAGGGTGCAGCATATTTATTTTCCTGTCAGTATTGTAACTTTCCTGACAAAATATGAGACCAGTATTACATAGCTGTTAGAGCTCCCCACTCAGAGGGAAGGCTCTCTGCATCTTCATTCTGTACATTTCTGTTAGCAGATGTTTGGCTTGCTAGATTTTACGCTGTGTAGATCAAACCAAAACAAATATGTCTGGAATAGAATTTACAAGTTTTGCAACTCCTCTGGAGGGATCTTTAGTTTACAGTAATTTCCATATTTGTTAACTCTACCTCATAACAACAGACTCCTCCAAATACAAAGAGGATTATCCAATACTGATGTGTTACTTGCCAAACTCTAGCTCAGGTCAGACTGGAATAGCAGAGCTTTAATTCAATGAAATGGGGGTCTTAAAATACAATTACAATAATACTATTTTGTCGAATTAATATTATACTTGCATTAAAGACAGAGCAACAGTGTGAAAAATTAGGATAAAAAACTGGCATTTGGTACAGCACAGAGCCAAGGGTTGAAAATGCTTGTGCTTACAATTTTGTGCATTTGAGATTCTGGGACAAACTGTCTAGTTTTGGAACTTAAAGAAATTAATATTTAAGGGAGATTCTTCAATACAATTATCTCATACATATTAGACACAAAAGCACCTCAATGAGCATCTCATTTATACTTTTATATCTTTCTCTTTTGGTGAAAAAAATGAAATTTAATTTTCACTGGCAATGGGCGTCATTGGCTTGGGCTGGTGCTGGACCTTATGGATTCTAGGGTGGCTCTTATGTCTAATCTGAAGTCATGTTTTTACACACACAGTGTTTACCTCACTGTCTGCAAGAGATGAACAAAATGTGCACTGACGTTTGTTTAACTCTAGGAATGTGTGGAATCTGAAAGCAGGGGATACAAGGAACTGAAAATTTGCATAAATGAAAGAGGATTGGGAGTGAAGGGTGAGAACTGGGACTGCATTTACAGAACATGATACGTTCACATGTACAGAATTTGGGGCAGGTTAGACTTGCCCTGTGCTATCTGTGCCCAAACAGAATTTCCCACAAGGAAAATTTCACCGATCTCCTCTGTGGAAGTTTCCAAAATAAGCTGTTCCACAAGCGAGGTTTAGGGATCTAGGAAAAAATTAATTTTTTTACCTTATAAGCTTCTTTCTACAACCAGCTGAGGGCATCAACTCATTGAAATATGAGTTTGGGAAAAAAGACACAAGCAAACAACAAAACAGTCAATCCTCTTTTACCCAATTATTTAAGATGATAGAGAAAAAAATTAAAATTCAAAAAAGCAATTGCGTATATTTATGACAAATGAAGAAGAGTGAAGATAAAAAAAAAACATTTCTGAAACTTGAAGCATCTATTCTGCTTTTGCTTCAAAGTTGGGAAAATACAATCGGAGACAATTTTTTAGTTCTCAACATACTTTTATGAACAAATAACATCAAAGGCAAAAAACAAAAGCACAGTGAAAAAGAAGAGGTTTTGAGACAAAAGGAAGTTTAGCAGAAGGAGTATTAGTCTATCTTATTCATCAGTAGAGTAGGACCCTGCAAAATGAACTGGGAAAAAGAAAGTAGCAACTAATAAGGAAGAACATGTAAGGAGCAAGAATTTAATTTGGGAAAATACCATGAACATCTTTGCAGCTTTTGCTTGAGGTGTTTTAAAGCAGTGTTGTTGTGATGGGAAGCATGGAGAGACCTAAGTGAACAAAATAAGAAGGAGTGCAAAACTTGTTCATATGTCTAAAGACACTCTGGGGCCAACACTAAGAATAAAAACAAATTTAATTTGTATTACAGAAAAGCCAATCACAGGTGAAAGTTAATAGGAAAAGGCTGTCTGGTGAAGTTATGATATAGGTATCTGGGTGTACCCACTTGGGGCCTTGGTGGATAAATCTTTATGCATAAACCAAACAAAAAAAAACCCAAACAAACAAACAAACAAACGAATTAAAAGAAGGGGAAGAGGCTTTGTACTGATCCAACAAAATTCATACCATCAGATTGTCTGGGAATGTTCTGAGCCAGGAACATTTGGGCATCTGTAAGAAAGGCTACAGAACCCCACCACCACCCAGTAGTACTGATCCAGCAGGACCTCGCACTAGACACACAGTCCGTTTAATAAGTACTCCCGGATCCTCACTCTCCCTGGATACCTCATCTCTGGACACACACACACACGCACAAATATACACACAGAATAATTTGTTAAGGAAATGTGAAAAGCATATATTTTGTGCACATACTAAAAAGTACAATGAGATTCCAAGCCATAAACATGAGCTAAGGGGAGGGGGAGGGGGAAGGTAGATGATATGAGTATGAGCACTAAAATTAGTTTCAGACTCAGAGAGCTGCTATTAGGATTCTTCAAGAAAGTAAAGCATTTAAGATAATGGAAAACATATTGCAAATGTTCTTAGTTTCATATGTTTACTGCTTTCACAAACTACTTCAAGGAACTCATTAATGGAAACTAATTGGAACAGGTTCTGTGTTCATGTCCAGTTTCTTTTATAATTGCTGAAGTGACTGATTTGCCATGAAACAGTTCCTATTTAATCTGTCTGATTAAAAAGGGCACTTTCTCTTGCTGTACTCATTCAAGTGGAAATGAATTGTTCGCTGCCATGCACCAGGCTGTTCCCTTCATTTTATAAACCAAAGGATTAGGCAAATTTAGTCAACGAGTCTTGAGGACTCTTCCCTCCCTCTATTCCCTTCCTATCATGAGGTGAAACACTGCACTGATTATGAGACCTCGTTTTAATTTTTTGATTACATGAATTAATTGGACTTTCAGACTGGTCTGAATTAATCTTCAGTAAATTATTTCCACATAACTATGTTCCTTATTTGAAAGTAACATGAAAATTTCTTTGTCCTAAAGAAAAGTTCAGTACAGAATTCAAGAAAGTGTTTTATTCATTCCTTCTTTCAGGATGAAAATGTGTGTAGGCCTGAAAAGCTTTTGCATGATACTGGCTGAAAAATTATTTACAGAGGAAAGGAAAGGAAAGGAAAGGAAAGGAAAGGAAAGGAAAGGAAAGGAAAGGAAAGGAAAGGAAAGGAAAGGAAAGGAAAAGAAAAGAAA
>VZRZ01006900.1:613448-681966 GCA_013398175.1 Climacteris rufus | reverse complement strand
AGAAAGAAAGAAAGAAAGAAAGAAAGAAAGAAATTCTCTCTTTTCCTCCTGAAAACAAAGGAAAAAGTAGGGTAGGTGGAACAGCAAAGAGTTTCAAAAAACTTTCTGTGTCGCAAAAAGAAATCGCCTTTTATTTTTTGCTTACTTGTTTTCTTTTCCCCACTAAAGACCTCCAAAGGTCTCCATGCTGGCAATTTAATAGGTTTTTCTAGGAAACAGACATATACCTCATTTTCTAGAATGGAAAAGTTCCCCTTCCCAAAAAAAGGAGTCATGACTTCTGTACCTTAAAATGACAATAGCTGCAGGTCCAAGAAGTGTGGACACTTTCAAGATCAGCTGGGAGTCCATGCAAAAGGAAGCATAATATAAATTTAGGGGATGAGTTGCCTGTTGAAGAGATGGGAGACCTACTGGTTAACATGCCAAGTATGAATTACAAAGCAGTTAATGTTATTTCTGGCAGAATGCCTTAGCTCCAGTGTGATTTGATAAATCATCTGAGCCCCTTAAAATAAAAGGCCTTGCCTTAACTTTAAAGACTCAATTTACTCCAGTGTGTCAAATATACTTAGAATATAACCTCTCCTCTTTCAAGCAGCTTATCAGTGTCCCAGACACTGACTCCTGGAGACAAGAAATCTGCAGTATTCTGACTCATTTCTAAAGAGGACTAAAATTTAAGCTTTCCAGGAACTGTGGATGGTTTTGTGTGATGGTTTTGCAAACACAAATCCTGACAATTGGGGAATATTCTGTTAGATGTGTTTGGATACCATTTATCCAGCCTTCATTCCCTTGGGAAGCCATCCCAGTTGTGACCATGGTCCTCCCTGAAAAGTTTATTGTGTAAACACATCTTCCATGACTTTAGTCAATCACAGTTGATTTGTAAAGTTAGATTACAAAGAGTGAATTTTATACTCTCCACAAAAAATGCCTTTCCCCCTGTATTGTGTTTGCATGGCCAAGCTTTAGCAGTGGAGTAGCTACACGGGTGGCTTGTGTGACAAGCTGCCAGAAGCTTCCTCCATGTCCAGGAGAGCCAATCCCTGGCAGCTCTGAAGACATATGTGCTGCTGGTCAAGGCTGGGCTAATCAGAAATGGTGTTAATGCCTCTGTGATAATAGATTTAAGGAGAATAAAAAAGTTATTGCACAGTTGCCATTGCGGCCAGAGAAGAGTGAGGTGAGAACATGTGAGAGGAACAACTCTTCAGACACCAAGGTCAGTGTGCAGGAGGAGGGGGAGGAGTGGCTCCAGGTGCCAGAGCTGGGATTCCTCTGCAACCCATGGTGCAGACCATGGTGAAGCAGCTGTCCCTCTGCAGCCTGTTGAGGGCCATGGGGATGCAAGGATCCACCCACAGACTGTGGAGGAGACCCACGCTGGAGAAGAAGGATGTCTGAGAGGAGGCTGTGACTCTGTGGGAGGCCTATAGAGAGAGGATCCCACACTGGAGCAGCCTGTCCTTCAAGCACTGCACCCCATGGAAGAGTGACCCATGTTGCAGCATTTGGAGGACTGTTGCTTGTGGGATGGACTCACTTTGGAGAAGTTGATGGAGAACTGTCTCCCATGGGATAGACCCTACGCTACAGCAGTGGAAAGATTCCTCTCCCTGAGTAGTGGGAGGGGATGAACTGACCATAACCGCCATTCCCTTTCTACCTGTGCTGGGGAGGTGCTAGAGCTGAGAAGAGGGAGGGATGGGAGGAAGGCATTTCAAAGGCTTTATTTTACTTCTCATTATCTTGCTCTGATTTTGCTAGCAATAAATTCAATTAATATCTCTAATTCTAGCCTTTTTTCCCTTTATGGTATTTGGTTAGTGATCTCTCCCGGTCCTTATTTCAACTTATGAACCCTTTGTTATATTTTCTCTCCCCTGTCCAGCTGTGGAAGGGAGTCAACCCACCACAGTCTTTTCGATGCATTGGCTGGCAATCCAACCCATGTCAAGTGTTTGGAAGGCAGCTGTGCTCATCACTACACTACCAAAACAGGAGGGAATGCTCAAGGTTCTTAAACCCACAGAAAGAAACCATGCCCTGATGCAATCACAAACCAAGCTTTGCAACATTAGCAACAAGCTGTGATATTGTGTAAGTTAAAGTGCACTGGTGCTAATTCCTTAGCTGCATGGGGAACTTCTAACAGCACCTTCCTTGCACTTTCTCAAGGGTAATAAAGCTGACTGTGTTTTCAGTAATAAGCCAGTGGGCTATGGCTTGTGTTGCACTCAATCTCTCTTGCAAATTTTATCTGTTCTTAGGGCAAAATTGACTTAGACCTTCTGTAATTTCACCAAAATCAATTGGATTGCCTGATGAGCAATTCAGAGCTGAATTTAAGCCTCTGAGACACAAGTGATCCCTAACTAATTAACCTACAAACATTATTGTGCATTGACAGTTTGCCAAGGTATAATCTGTACTGAAGACCCAAATCCAACAATATTTATGAAGTTTTCTCTTCCTTGGTTAAAACTATTCTCAGGTACAAGTCTACTCTGAAAAACAGTGCTGAAGTGAACTATCATACACCACTGAAAAGTAAACATTTGTCCCATGAAATATCTGATGGAAGAAAGTCAAATGCCAAAGCAGTTAATAAACAGAACCATTACAGCCTCGTTTTCCTTAGTACAGCTCATGATACTCAATAATGGCAAATCTGAGAGAGCTGCTATTCTGAAAACAGCACAGCATTTAGCACGAGGGGTTTTGTGTTCACAATACTGCAATGGTCTGCAGCTTGATGGCTTTGACACCCACGAAAATTTTTTATAATTTTCAACAGGACTGGTTTAAGCCCAGCCTGGAACCAAGACCTATGCAGTGCTTGTTCATTCTCCTGCCAGTAGAATCGCGGAAAGAGTCAGAAGGGTAAAAGCTGAAAAACTCATAGATTGAGATATAAATACAGTTTAATAGGGAAAGCAAAAGCCACACACAAGCAAAGCAAAACAAGGTATCAAATTGCTGCTTCCCATGGTTGGGCAGGTGTTCAGGCATCTCCAGGAGAGCAGGGCCCCATCACTCATAACAGTGACTTGGGAAGACAACAGCACTCCAAATGTCCCCCCTTTCCTCCTTTTCCCCCCCACTTTATATATTGAACATGATGTCAATATGGTCTGGAATATCCCTTTGGTCATCTGGGGTCACTTGTCCCATCTGTGTCTCCTCCCAACTTCCACATCAGCGTGGGCAGCACAGAAAGCAGAAAAGGCCTTAGCTCTTGCAAGCCCTTCTCAGCAATAACAAAAACATCTCTGGGTTATCAACTCTATGTTCAACACAAAGCCAAAATACAGCCCCATACCAGCCACTGTGAAGAAACTAATTCTATCCCAGCCAAAATCAGCACCCCGCCTTATCTCTGCACATGTACAGTATTTAACAGTCAGGCATTCCCATACTCCTCTGTTAACCCTGACCACTCCATTCATAAGACCAGTGAAACTCCATCAGAAACATCAACAATTTGAGGTAGGATCACTGAGAGCATCAGTCAAAGGCAAAGATGCTGCAGGAAGTATATTCATAGGTAAAATGTCATTCTGAAAAAGGATCCCTGGTGTCACCCTTATGAACTGAAATAAATTTGTATAGGTGTTTAAAAGGTAGAGGAGAAAGGGAAACTTTACTTTCAAAATGATGAAGGCAGACAAGTAGTATGGCTCGTAGAATGAGGCAGCTAGCACTTCCTCAGCGAAACTGTTTTCAGTGACTATTCATTTCAAATGGTGTGAAAAAAATAGCTGTAAAACACTAGGTTCATTTCAATGTTGATAATTGTTTTTTACATGAAGACCTCACTTCTTTTAAATTGCTACTTGTTCTCCAACAAAAAATCCAATTCTGAGTACTACTCACTCTAACTCCCATCACTGACTTCTTCTCAGTCTTGACTCTGCTGCTCAAAACAGATCTATTATATTTTAATTTAATGAGATGAGGATACCATTTGCAGCTGTTAAATATTCTGTAAATGCTCAGTAAGAAAGTCGAACACCCATGACTTACATTCTTGGTATATTTTTTTCTCAATTTGTCTTTGAGTATGAACAATGCAAAATGATTCACTCTTTCTATTCAGAAACTTTGATCCAAATTCTAAACTTGTGAATATTTGAGAAATATAATAAGCACCATTTTTTTTTCTTTTGCTTCATTTTTTAAAATTTTTCTCATAGATGGCAATTTATTGAAAGTTGTCCCAGTTCTCAACTGTGATTTTTTATTTATTCAATTGACAAATGACCAAAAAAGCCATTCTGATTTAAACCCTGACTTGATATGTACCCTATGCCATATGAAATGTCAAATCAATCTAAAAATCTATTTTTTTTCCCAAGGAAATATATAGACAATGAGAATAGAAGAAATATAAATGGTTTTTCCAGTTCAGTCATAATGCTGTGGTTCAGAGCTTGTCAAGCTGTTTTTTGCTTAGGATTTACAATAGGAAGATCTGACACAGCATAGACAGACAAAATAATGGGGGTTTTTTGTTTGTTTTTGGTTTTGTTTTTTAATATGATTTTTAAAACAGATAACTGCTTTGGTAAGGCCTGAAGCTTGGACAATTTTAGAACTCAGTTTGTACAAATTAAACTAGTTTGAATTTTGATACTGAAAGCAATAGATTAAAATAATTTCATCTCTTATCACTGCACTAACAATATTTTATTCATCATTCATCTGCATCTGTCTTACATGCCTAATCTTGAAGTGATCTGTCTGTGTAACAGTTTATTAGTGTGTCCAGCTCTTCTGATGTAACAGCCCCTTAATGCCAAATGTAGCCATTTTTAGTATTTATACAAATCCAGCTGTGAGTTAACATGTGTTGCCCCCAGGTTTGAGAAAGGGGAGCTGAAAAAAGAAAAATAAACACTTATAATCAGGAGAAATCTGTTTAATGCCGTTGTACAAGAGTATTAAATTCAAATTAAATATTTACAGAGTATAAGCAAAGTTTTTGGTACACTACACAATTTACATTAGAAGTAGGAACAACTAATCTTTGACACATTCTGGTTTATAATAGTGAAGCACAAGCACACCAATGGAAAGGAACAGAGTCTTCATTAGGAAACTCTTTAAAAATAAATGTGTGAACGTAAATGATCTATTTGTATCCAACCTCCAGTAGATCTAAAATGAAAGCCAAAAAGCAAGATGGTGTTGAACAATATTCCTTTCAAGAACTGATTTATGCTGGGTTTTGGTACTAGACTTATTCCCATCTTATGAGTCCTGCATAACAGCAACAACAATATCAACCTAACAGCAATGTAGATTTCTGCTTACTTAAATGGCTACTTACTTAATTTTCTAACAATGCTGCTGATACAATTAAACACAAGTGCACATTAACTTAGCAATAGATGCTATTAGTTTTTCTTTTCCAGTTGGTGGCTCAAGACAAATAGCCACACTATTCTTGCAAAGATTACTGTGCAAGTGATTTTTCAGCTTGCTGACAATTTGGAGCAAGTGAGGATAAAATTGTTTCAGTTGGTGTAAACATATGGTAAACTCATATACATGTTTTACCACACACCAAATTTAAAAATCAAGCATCTCACAAAGACCAATATATTTTTGTATGAACATAATTCTTTTTGACCTGAGAAATGTCTTTAATTTAGAAAAACAAACAAACAAACATCCGAAAACCTCTGAAAAAAATAGACTTTCTAAAACTGAAGAAATCATTTCAAGTACAAAAATAGAGAACTCTACTTCTATTCAGTTTTTTCCATTTTCATTGAGTTTGCACCACTAAGATTAGAGAATCACGGAGTGTTTTTGGTTGTAAGAGACTTTGAGAACATTGAGTTGAATCTGTCTTGCTGTGGACAGAAGCATCTTCCACTACAACTTATCATAATAAAATGAACAGAAAATTCTAAATAATTTAGAAATCAGCAAAGCATTATCTTTCAATGAAATTGTAAAATGCATTATGTCTCCAGCTCTAGCCACAGGAATATTGGTACACTAAGTGATTTCACCAAATATAGACATATTTATACATGTACAGACATACACATATATTTTACGCCTGTTTATACATATATATTTAACACCTATATTTATACCGTAAGTTTCTGTTACAAATTTTAGTACAGTCTGTGTTTCTACATATAAAAGATGCCCCTTTTAGTTTTTCTTCTTTTACTTGAATGAAGGGAGTATAAACCTGGGTTTCGCTGGTGCATGTACACAACAAGGGTCCAGGACCCAACAGTTCAGAACATTTTATTTGCCAAAGTAATTATCCCTACTCCAAGCACAAATCTAGACTGGGCAGAGAACAACTTGAGTGCAGCCCTGAGAAGAAGAAGTTGTGGATCTTGGCTGATGAGAACCTAAACCTAACTCATCAATGTGCATTTGCAGCCCAGAGACCCTAGGCTGCATCAAAAGCAGACTGTCCCAACAGGGGACATGATTCTACCCCTCTACTCTTGTCTCATGAGACTCCACCTGGAGTATGGTGTCTAGGTCCGGGGCCCCCTAATATAACATATATGTGGACTTGCTGGAGTGAGTCTAGAGGAGGCCATAGAGATGCTCAGAGGGCTGGACCACCTCTCTTATGGAGACAGACTGAGATAGCTAAGGTTGTTCAGCCTGGAGAAGAGCAAGCTTCAGAGAAATCTGACAGCACTTTCAGAACCTAAAGGGGCTACAGGAGAGCTGGAGAGGGACTTTGACAAGGGCATGGAGTGATGGCACAACAGCTAATGACTTTAAGTGAAAGAGAGTAGGTTTAGATCAGATATTAAGAAGAAATTATTTACTGGGTGGTGGTGGTGAGAGGGCAGTGGTGGTGTGTCATGAGGCACTGGCAGAGGTTGCCCAGAAAAGCTGTGGATGTCCCATCCCTGGAAGTGTGCAAGGCCAGTTTGGATGGGGCTATGAACAACCTGGTCTAGTGGGAGGTGTCCCTGCCCATAACAGGGAGGTTAAAACTAGAAAATCTTTAAGGTCCCTTCCAACCCAAACCAGTCCATGATTCTATGATTCCGTCATTTAGCGATGCTATGATTCTATCCAATATGATTGTTCCAAGCAATTTCCTTTTTGAGTGTTTATGACATAGAGTGGTTAAATTGCACTATTGGTACAATGTAAAGTTTTAGTATTTTATTTATTTGATCCAGATTCAAACTGCTGGAAGCTACCCAGGGTCTCAGCAGGTTCACTGCTTTGCTATGGTTTAAGCCTAGAGTAGTTTTACTGAAAGACTGCTCCTGTATGGCACTGATCCAGCTGTGTATCTGATGACTTCCATAATCACAAGTGTGAGCCTCTAACCTCTGAGCTAACAGCCACCTTCCAAATATGGCCTTGGCTCTAAAGGCAGCCTGAAGTGGACAACACTGGCAGTTTTCTTATCTTATGGTAAGTTAACTTTTCTTTTATTTGGCAGCTTATAGAAATTCCCCTAAACTTGATTTAAATTTATCTCCCTCAATTATCTGCAGATTATCAAAATCTCTACTTTCCTACTTTGGCCAATATTTTATTTATTTATTTATGTTGCAAATGCAAAAGTTTCTAGGTCTTTAACCAACCTTTCCAATATGAGCTCTTTACCATTCTGGCTAGCAAGGCTAGTAAGAAAGGGAGATGTATAGCTCTCATTTCAATGACTTCCCATTTCACTCAGTGGAAAAATCAGAGTTTTTATGGAAAAAAGAAAGACAAAAAGCATTCCAAATTTTTTTTCTTTTGGTCTGAAATATCATTTTTAATAGTAAAAAGTAATTTTAAAAGATATTTCCCTTAGCCAGAACTGGCTGTTCTGTTCCAAGGATGTATTATTCAAGTTTTGTACACTGAGCTCTACAAAGTACTATGAATAACAAAATCCTACTGAAAAGAGCCTGCTGTAGAATTTCTGTAGCACCATCCAACCAACACTTTTTCCAATCCAACTGTATGTAGTCAGTGGTACTTTCCCACACTACAAGTAGCTTTCCCTTATGGAGATAGAACTAAAGTGAACACTTTATTGAAATAGCTTTTTACTTTTTTTTTCCCCAATGTACACATAAATGAATAACATTTGTTGCCAATTAAAATAATAAACAAACAGTATAAACTGTATAGATTAGAAAAGTATATAATTGCCCTTTTCAGTCGTATAAAGAAGTAGTTGTCTTGCTACAGGGAAGAGATAAACTAGGGAAGAAGAGACAAACTAGACTGGAATTCATTTTCACCTCCCATGGTGAAATCCTTTATTGTTGTTTTTCTGTGCTACAATGGTGGAATACAAAACCTAAGTCACAACAAAGCAATAACGCTGCATTGATGCATTCCCAGAATCGAAGCCATAGGCAAGCAACACTACTACTGTCAGGCCCCAATTCAAGTCTCCGTACAGCCCCCTGGGCATTTCCAGACTAAATAGCTTTGAAAGGGGAAACAGCACATTAGAAGTCCCTCTGAGACAATCTGAGTAGAGTTACTGCATAAAATCTGCAGTTTAAACTATGTTAATAGAGCTGCAAGCTGCAAAGAAATTATTTATCGGAACTAGTGCAAGACCCTAGAGTTTATGCATTTTTTACATGATACTTCCGTTCCCTCACTGCAGTCCCATGTCTCTCGTACAAACCTTTATATGTCACCAGGAAAAGGGAATCTGTCATTTACATCATCTATACTTTGACCAGCTGTGGTCTTTAACTCCATTCATGCCAGGGATTCTCTGTGTCTGTTCCACAGAGTGCATCAAATCACTGTTAGTCCCACAGATGCATTGAAGCCTTCAGTTCCATCCCAGCATGGGATAGAGTGGGATGATATTCTGTGAATGAGGACTGACGGATATGTTCAAGGCAAGGCTGGATGGAGTTTTGAGCAGCTTGATCTAGTGGAAAGTGTTCCTGCCCATGGAATGGGGGTTGGATCTAGATGATCTTTAAGATTCCTTCCAACCCAAGCCATTCTGTGACTCTCTGATTCTATGTGTGACAGATGGCACAGACCCTGGCCATCCTCCCTGCTGAGACATGCAAGGTAAAGTGCTTCAAAGGTACTGCTGCAGATGCCTAAATTGGTATCATATGTCAGAAATACAATTTTTACATTTTGGGGAATTACTATTGTTTTCACTGCAGGCTAATAATTAAAAACTTGACCTTGAAGCACCACAGTATGAAATGACATTTGGCCAAGCCCAGATTTCTCCCACTGAATGTGAATGCATAGAAGCTTTCATGGATCAGAAAAACAAGTGAAAAAAAACTCCCTCAAGAACAGAATAAGGAGAGGGATAAGATATGTATAAATCATCTGAAGTGACTCCCAAAAGGTTAACTAGTTTGTTTCTGGGACAACTATGTGCCAGTCTCATTGAATATGGGAATGTTCACCACAGGATGCTTCTGCTGGAAACAACCTGGCTTTAAGTAAAGGAAATTAGATTGTATCCAGCCTCGATTTCATCTTGAGACTTCACAGTGCTCTGACTTTTTCACCTGCTGTAAGGAGGGAGGACTGCTCAACAGAATGCCATCTGAGATGACTGAATGGCATTGCTATAATGGCAAGAGGTTTACATTCAAAATTTTATCCAGAGAGACGCTGCTTCATGGCAGGACCTCATTCCTGCTGTACCAACACCACCTTAAATCAGCAGGAAGCCAATGAAGTCAACAGACTATCAAGAGCAATGAGGTTAGACTGACACTAAATGTGTGTGAAAATCAGTGGGCAAAGATAATGGCTCAACATATCTGTACGTACTTTTAAATTTGCAATTCGTGAAAATACCAAGCATGAGAAAAATCAAAGGTAATCACATAATATAAATGGGTCCTTTTAGTTCTGAAATTAAAAGGGTGTCATCTTCTTGGCTTTTAGGTCTCTAATAATTTCATTCTACTTTTCCATTATTCATAGCCTTTCACAGTTTGTTGAATCACTCAAGACTACTCACCCTTTCTTTTTCATCTTTTCATTTTAGTTCTAAAATTTGTTTGTGCATACAAGCTTAGGAAAAAATGTAAATGAACTACTTAGCATTTGAAGGAGTGCTGCAAACAGTTATTGCAAGCCTTTTGTTCTAAAATAAAATAAAAAGCCAAGGGAGGAGACTTTTCAAATTTGTTCCAGGAGAGATTTTATCACTCAGGTTTAAGAGAAAGATTTTTCCCCCAGGCATAAACGATCATCAATCTGTGGTGCTGCTCTAATTTACACCACCTGAGGACTGAAAGTGACATAAAGTGAGCAACTAAAGAGTCTACACGTGACTAACATCTGTCACATCGCTTAATATACTGTTGCTCAAGAAATGAAGTGACAAGAATTGGTGTAGTGCCAAAAGAAACAGAACAGGAGAAAAGCTTCAACTTTTACTGCAAGTTTTCAAAACTCCTGCAATTACCTTAGAAATTCAGCAAATAGAAATACAATATTACAAGTTAATATTAGTGGAAAGAGATTGGACACTTTTATAATATCTTTAAAGATGAGCTGTTGCAGGTAACTTTGCAGAGTGACTTGCAAAATGCAATTTTATGCAGTCCAAGGATCTCTTGTAGGATCTTTCCCAAGGATAGCTTTTACTTTCTTCTATTGACTTACTAAGTAAAGAGACTGCAAAACCAAGCACTGAATACCATGAGAACATGGGAACAGTGCACACATGCAATTGCATGCAGAGTCATGCCAGCAAAATCTACTTTCCTTTCAGAAAATTGTCTTAGCTAAGTTGTGGGCAGAAGCCAGTCTCAGGGTCCATACACGAATAAAGAATGTTGGTCTGGATGCCTTGCGAATTGCTTTGGAAATGAGACCCTAACCTTATGAATACTACAAGAAAAGAATTATATGGTTACAACAAGATACTGCAGAAGAAATCTCATAACCCCAAGAGCCTGCAGGCAGAAGTCACTGTGTTGGTTAGTTAAGATAGTCCTAAATTCAAGATGTGTTTTATCATGCTTGGCCTTCACACTTTATGCTGTTAACAGAATATCACTAATTATAAATGTAATACTATGTGGGAAAATTTCTTATAAAACAATATCCAAAGTTTTATAGTATGTCTTCTTAAATTTCTAGTAAAAACAAGAAAACTGAAGCAGAGTATGTGATAAGATTGATGGTACTTGTACTAATAAAAGAATCCAGGGAACAAGAAGAACTCTCATCACTCCATCACAAAAGCAGAAATCCCTGTAAAGGGAATGTCTGAGGGTCAGAGTCCCCCAAGAGAAGAATCTCTTCCAAACATGTTTTCACATCCCTTGGAAATAAGGAGAATAGTGATGGAAGGGAGGGACAACAGCAGTGGTCATTTTAAGCAAAGAAACCATTTTCTAAGAGGTGTACTGGAGAGTTCAGTTTACTGTAAGATAAAGACAGATAAAGAACTGGAGTATTGAAAAAGCCAAGATCATATATAGATGATGATTATAGCGTAGTAATTAAATAATTATTAAAAAATTAACAGAACTTAATATTTAGCTTTATCTGTGCATGTATTTGCATATTGAATTTACTAATGCCCAGAATTGCAAATTTATATTTTGATGTAAACATATTGTTTTAGCATTAACTCTTGTTCAGTATGGAAGATGCCCCCAACTGACCTGACACACCATTCCATATCCATTGATGGACTAGATGAGGTTTCCAGGTTCCTTCCAACCCAAATTTTTCTATGATTCTATGGTTCTATATATTAAATCTTAAAAGTAATATAAATGTTCATCTTGGTAAGTGTCCAGCTGTTTAGCATATACTACAAGGGTGAGAAGAGTGTGACACCTCAGAAGGATTGAATAGACTGGTTTGAGCTCCACTGCTACACAAGTCAGAGAAGAGGGGTCCTCTGCGGATCAGTGATGATGGGCAAAATTTTCTGTATCATGAGCAGGAAATGAGGATCAAACTGGAACCTGAGGGACTGAGAGAGAGTTCATAGCAAGATGCCAAATGTAATTCTATCTTTCTTGTCCTTTTTGCCCCTTTTCTCCTTTTTTCTTTACTTTTCCTTTTTTTTTTTTTTCCTGCCAGGAGAAAGAAGGGAAATGGGAAAGAAAGAGAGTATGTCAGCATAGGGGAAATAGACAAGTTTTGCAAATTGATAACCCAAAAAGCAGATAATTGTCTTCTGCATTTTTAATTCTACATCAGCAGAGAAAACAAAAAAAAACCTTTGTGTGTGTGTGTGTGTGTGTTATTTACTCCTAAAAGAGCACTCAGACTCTTTCTATACTGCAGCAGTGTCAACACATCAATAAACAATAATGAAAATAAGAATGCGTATAAATGTTCCTGAGGGACAACACCTTGTTGACTGATAGAAAGTATCCATCTTTTATACACCATCATGCAATATTTTCTGCAGGCATTACATGAAAAATAACATAAAGAAAACCTAGTTAGCATTAATGTGACAACTGCCGGAAGACATGTAGTATACAATTGTCCCCTAAATCATTTCATTTTGGAGAAAACCCTAAAACATAATTGCCCATAGTCGAGTGAAACCAGGGAGCATTATTAATTATAGGGTTAAGTCAGCCACAAAAATCTCATCCTTCTTAAAATTATGCAAAAATATTTAAATTATTCAGAGGTCTTGACTGAAAACCTGAAGACAGCTTTGAGTTGGGTGACACCCACGTTTGTGTGGTCATATGCCTGCTCATAAAAAAGCCTATATAACTATGGCTTTTATTACTCCAAAACCCTGATACCATGTTCATGTTTATAGTATTTAGGCTAAGAGCTGGTTAATAACAGATTTTTGGAAGAGTGGGCAAAGCAAGGACCATTCTGCCTTTGAACTATGTAGACATAGTTGGATAATCATTTGGTTGTTCAAACAATGCCCACTCCTTTTCCCAGATAACATGATGGACAGAGCTGAAGCAGATAGTATGTTGAAAGCAAATCTATAAAAAAAGAGAAATAAGCCAATACATAAGAATCTGTTATTTCTGTCTGACACATGTATTGTTGAGCATCATTTATCAAATGTATAGCAAGTTAAGAGTCCTGTTACGGCAACAGTTACTTCAGGAAAAAAACTTTTCCAGACCTTCAGAGGCATGCTGGGCCCCCCAAAAGGTGCTAAAACATGCTTTTCTGTATCCCCCATTCACACAAGTTGTATTTATGATTTCACAAATCCCAGGCTTACCCAAAATTATGGCGAGACACCCTTTACAACAAAATACAGGTATATACTACATGTGAAGATTTCCCTCTAAACAGCCCATGGTTGTGCAATGCTATTTTGATGTACTGCTTCTGTAACAGAGCATGGGTGCCCCTCTCCAGACTGCTCAACAGATGGCAAAGAAAAGTCATATATGTCCTAAGAGCTAACCCCATATGGGGCTTGAAAAAAATGCAGAAAGCTACAGCAACATGACAGAATCCATTACTGGCTTTTAATCCTGATACTGATGCACAGCTAAGCCATGAGCACAGCTGTATTTGCCTTCGGGAGAACACTTTGCCCAGCTCTAGTTCAGAAACAGATCATTAGAAATAAATCAATATAACCTGCTGTTGTTCTTCACTCTGTCCTCTTTTAGAAAACCAATCAGCAGCACTGTGCTGGATATTGAGAGCTATATTCTGGCTGTACCAATTCACATCAGACTGAAAACCAGAGGAAATGAGCAGCAGCAAAAAAGAGAGAATTTATTCTTTCTACTGAAAAGTGATGGTAAAAAGTCACTTGCAAGGAAAATGTTTGTGTTTTTTCCAGGATTTAAAAAGCATCATATGATAACCTGCATCTGTAATTTCTGTGTAGGAAGACAGGAGATTTTATTTTGCCAGTTAAAGCTTTTGAAGTGTGTTTATAATAGTGTTTCCTTATATGTGTGCTATTAGTAATATGCCAAGTCCTAAACATAGTTTATGATGCACATTAAATGACCACTGTCATAAAAAACTTAAACATATTGTTCTCTTACATGCTTTGTTTCATCACTGAAAAAAAAAGAAGTTATTAAGAGACCAGGTACTTGTATGGGGCTGTGCAAAACACGTATTTGACAATGCTGTGCTGAATTATGGAGCCCTGAATGCCAGGTCCCTGCCTTAGCCATAGCACAGTCCCTATCTTCCAGGTCTAGTGATCCTACAAAGGCCTTCATTGCTCTCAGACAAACATTTTGCCCTCTGAGAGAAAGATGTTTTAACAGAAGATTTGCTAAATTTTCCAAGTTACACATTGAACAATTTCTGGAGCTCTCAAGAGATCCCCCCAGCCATACTGGAAAAGCTAGCCAAGAAACAGAATGTCATTTTAGTGAAAAAATGTCACAGTTGAGGGAAAAATCATTTTTCAAAAAGAATGAAATTGCTTGGCAAATATACGTAGAAATGAAATTCAATAATTTCTCTTGACGGTTCCAAGAACAAGCTTTTGTATCCTGAAATACATTCATGACATCTCTACCCAGGTGAGTGCATTTCCAATTTGGGTTCCTGTAGGGTCTCGCCTTCCACTCATCTGAAATCTGATTGCTGATCTTCTGCATTCGTATCTGGAGGCATTTTGACTAAGACAGAAAGTTTTTTAGAAGGCAGATTGGTGGGTACGCTGGCAGGTTTGTTGTTAGCCCTGTTCATTTTGGAATTGACATGCTCCGGAGGAACGTTTCACTTTGACAAATCGGCATTTTTCCAATGGAAAACATTATGTCAGAATAATTGTACCCACTTCTGCTGCATCTTCAGCCTTGTCACTCTTTGCCCTGATGGGAAAATTTGACTGCTGAGATTAGTGCAGATCAGCAACTTTTCCCTCTAGGCAAGATATGGAGCTTGTGCATCCCTCACCTCTATCACAGAACCAGAGAACTGTGGAATTGTTTGGGTTGGAAGGAACCTTAAAGAACATCAAATTCTGACTCCCTGCCATGGGAAGGGACACCTTTGACTAGACCAGGTTGCTCAAAGCCCCATCCATTTGGCCTTGAACACTTCCAGAGATATAAACAGCTACAACTTCTCTGGGCTACCCGTGACAAGTACCTCACTACTGTAAAAAAATTCTTCCCCATATCTAATCTAAATCTACCTTCTACTAGCTTAAGGCCTTCCTCCTTGTCCTGCCACTCTGTGCCCTTGCAAAAAGTCCCTCTCCAGATGTCATGTAGGCCCCCTTTATGTCCTGGAGTTCTGTAGGTCCCCATTAGGTACTCTTCTTGGGCAATGTCAGTAGAATGTTACATGGGAAACATTTCCTTGTGCTCCTCTACTGTAAAATTCCTTTCACACTACCCTGCCAGAATACATGCTATAGAAAAAGCACAGAAGTTATGTTTTGTGCCCTGACAATGTTTATGGGCTTCTTTGTAAGAGAACAGAGGTTGGGGGTGATTTTTGTTTACAGTCTCTAGTACAACACACTATCACTTGGATGTAATAAAATACAAGTGTGTTATTTGTAAATACTGCAGCAGATTTAATTACTGCTACTTGCAAAAATATGTGCCACTTGTTGCTACAATTATCAGGTTGACAGACATCAAGCACTCTGCTGTTTGCAGAGTTTTAATGGGAAGCAGTGACTTCATTCAGGTTCTCTTTTTCCTCCAAAATGCAATTAGCAAACAGTGATTAGTTGAGCTGAATCCAAATTGTATTCAAATGAAAATAATTTGGCTACTTTGTAGGCCCAATAGGTGTCTGATGTCTTAGGACTTATGAAGTCCCTAAAAGAATTAATTGCATTTTTCTACGCACACATGTTCTAGAGAGGCGAAAGATAAAAATTCTCTTTCGTGCAAAGGCTTTGTTTTTGACAGTGAAAATCATTTCTCCATAAAAGCATATCATTAAGACCAGCCTACAGGACTGCCTCAGAAATTTGTATCTGCACAACAACCTTTTTCTTCCTTGGAGAAAATATTGTCCCTTAACATGCATAATGTTCCTGTACATCTGAAACCCTCCAGCTGCTGACATTTTAACAAACTTCACACAAATAAAGATGTTTTTAAATGGTGACTTCTACTTTATATCCAAATCCTGAAAGCAAACATTCAGATGTGTTCTAATAGCTTCTAGCAACTGATAAATCAATGATGTGTTTATATGGATGCGGTTTTCTTATCTACTTTAAAAAAACACTTAGTCAGAGATCTCAGCTTCACAGTAAATACAGAACATCAGTGCAGTTTAATTTTCAAACAAGTTCAGATCCAGAAGCAGTGGCAGCACAATGACAATTCTGATGGCAGGATTAGTGATTTCAGCTCCTTCCCAAAGCAAGAAGAAAACTTTCTATTTATCATGGAATTATTTCCATATCATTCTTTTTCAGGTATCCTAAGAGTTAAAAGTCTGAGAAAGAAACAGCAAAGTTAAAAGTAACCAAGAAGGCAAGGACTTTAAAATGTTAAGATCAGTCTTTCCTCAGAATCTCTTGCAAACTATTTCCAAAAACCTAACTGGATTGACAAAAATCCTGTTGTATTTTATGCACACACACTCTCTCTCCCTCTCCCTCTCTCTCTCTCTCTCTCTCTTTATCTATCCATCTATATATCTATATCTATATCTATATCTATATCTATATCTATATCTATATCTATATCTATATCTATATCTATATCATCTATATATCTATATCTATATCTATATCTATATCTATATCTATATCTATATCTATATATCTATATCTATATTTATAGATATAGATATATATTATAAGAGTGGTTTAGTTTGTTTTTTGGGTTTGGTTGGTTGGTTGGTTGGTTGGTTTTTTTGTTTTTTTTTTTTAGTTGTTTCCATATTCTGGTTACCTTCAGCCTACCTAGACTTCAACCTTAAGTGTTAATGAGATGACATTTTCTTCACTTTCTGTCCTAAATTGCTATAAAGTGCTCTATTAAACAGCTGCCCAAACCTGTCTATGTTTTAAGCTGAGCAAAATAATAATGGATTTATATGCATGATACAGACACAAGCAGCAGTTATGCTACACAGGTGCTAAAAACCCTATCATGACAGAAAGTTATTTGATGTGCAGACTGACCACCACCTGTCTCAAAACAGATACAATAAGACAACAATAAATGCAAGGTTTTATTTGTGATTAAGAACGTTTGGTGGGTTTGCATTGAAATTTATCCCTGGATTTGCTTGTGATTCTGTTTGCATGACAACTAAGTTAAAAAGGTTCACTGAAGTAAAAAATGGTCTGTTTTACCATATTTTTCCCCTCCATAGAGCTGCAGAAGTAGCTGATCTGCATTCAGTCACAAGTGAGGATGAAAATTCATTGCACATAGATGAAAAGTGAAGCTTAAAAATGTTATTTTTGATGATGCTCTAACTGGATTGTTCCTATGCAGTAATGAAGGTTGCTGCTAGAATTGCAATAACCAAACTGAGTACTGTTTTTCCTTGACATATCCAGTCTTTTCTTACTCTTTTGGACACCCACTCTTAGTCACATCTCAGGTTTGAAATTTACACAGATGCATGGTATAAAGGCTCATCAGATGTTCAGAGATTTGTCTTTTGTCTTTACAGTCCTCATCACTCATTAATGACACTCACAGACATGACTTTGACTGTTTTCATTTTTTCTCCTCCACTCCCCCTATTTCATGCTGCACAAAGAGCTGTGAAACAAAGACTCATCAAAGTCATCATTACACTACATTTAACTGCACAGCACTGCCTTTCTCATCTATCAGATTTTTTAAACATTCCAAGTTCTTCTGTGACTGGATTCCTTGTCATTATTTTGGCTTCTTTGACACCCATTGCTGACTGTTTCTGCAATTGCCCTCCTCCTTCATTCCCCGTTTTTGATTTCTTCTGGGTCAAATACCATTATGCACAATCTTTTATTTGTTTGAATTCTAACAAAAAAGCACTTTTAGTTATTGTTAACAAAATTAAAATTTTAAATGAGTTATTGTTCACATTGATTTCCATCTCTATAACTTATTATTCCCTTTTTTCTTTTGTTGTCAATGGGCAAAAAGCCTTTGCTGGTCAACTATTTATCTATATTTTTATTAAAGTGTAGATATGAAACAAACAGATGATTTATTTCATCAGATTAACTGCAGAAACCTCTTTAAAAAGTCTTTTGTAATAGATCATATGTTTCTATAGGTGAAAAGCACTAAGTTACCAGTGAAAAAAAGAAAAAATAAATATGTAAAATGTGGGTACTGTTACCCACAACTCTTCATTACCTACTAAAAGGAGAATGTACTAAAATTATTCCTCTGCCCCATGAGATGGTGACTCACTGCCTTTTGACAAGCTGCCTTTTAGACCTTCACTATCTTTAGGTGTCCGGAAAATGGGGAGGTTTTCCCTGACTGCCTTCTTTACTCCCTTCTGCTGTATATTTGTACATCATGGTGAATTCCCCCAGAGTTTTCTCTACTCCAGGCTGATCAGTCAGAGCTCTCAGCATCTCCTCTCATGTCAGGGGCTTCAGTACCCTTTAGTGGGCATGCTCTGATTTGTCTGTGTCTCTCTTGTACTGGGGAGTCCAGCACTGGATGCAGCATCCCAGATTTGTCTCATGAGACCTGATCAGAAAAAGATCTCCTCCCTCAACCTGCTGGCAATGCTCTGCTCAATGCAACCCAGGAGACTGGTGGCTGCCTTTGCTCTGAGTGTACATTCCTCCCTCAAGGTCAGCTTGGTGTGCTCCTGGACTACCAAATCCTTCTCTGCCAAGATGCTTCCCAGATGTCTGGTCCCTGGGTTGTCCTGGGATTATTCCTTCCCCAGAGACAGGAATTGGCATTTCCTTTTGTTGGACTTGATGTGGTGTTAGAAAGCCATCAGCAGCATTTTGTCAGTGCTAGACTCTTACATAGCCCTTTGGGTAAAAGGCATTGGAGTTAATTCTCCTTACACGGGGAAAAAAAAAGAAAGCCTAACAGACACAACAGAATCTCTAAATAACACACTGTCATTTTATATATTTATTGAATATCATATCATATCATATCACATCATATCATATATCATCTCAATCTTTATATTATATTATATTATATTATATTATTCATATTCTTTAACACAGAGATTTAAATCAGCATATAATAGGAGTGTGTCTGGTCACTTCTAGTCTACCATAATATATGTACCACAAGACAAGGGAGACATATTTCTGAAAGATCTACTAAAAAGGGTTCTGAACACAAAGAGTTTTTTCAAAGCATCTGCTGATGTAGTGTTGTCAGTTGTGTCAAGGATGAAATGCACGACTTGAATGAGAACAGCCACAATAAAAATGCAAACACCTCTGACCTGAAACCAGGTTATAGACAAAATGCCCTTGTCCTAAAATCTGTTATCACCTCCCCAAAATCCTTTCACAGTGTTTTTTTCACTCAAGGCTCTGATTTTTACCAGTGATTTTCATCTGAAGCCCATAGCACAGGTCACTTACTGTTACATGCTGAGGCTTCCTTGTAAAACAGAAGAGGTTACAAACCTTCCTGCTAGAATAACAATCTGAGCAGGGGGAAAAAAAATCCTGCTACTGATTTAATCAATTTTGCTGCACTTCTTTGTATTCCACGGGCAGTCCAAATGTGTAGGATGGTTATCGTCTGCATACTTAGTGGAAGTCCCATGGGTTTTCCCTTTGTCTTTACAAGATAGGAATCCCAGTCTGCTACCACAGTCAGAAACTACAGCACCCTTTCAACTGCACTTACTCTAGCATGCTGCAGTTTGAGCGAGATTGTTCTTTACAACTGTAGATGAATATGGAGAGTGTGTCAAAGCAGAATTATTCCTAAAAGGAAGATGTTTTGTATGCAGTTCCAATTTGCTTTTCAATAATTAAACAAGCTAGCCAATTTAATTTTCTCATAATCAGACTTTAAAAACATAAATATTTCTAATATGTTACTAAATTTTCAGGCTTATGTCTTTTTTTTGGTTTTGGTTTTGTTTTTGGTTTTTTGTTTGTTTGTTTTATTTTGTTTTGTTTTGCTTTGGTTTTGTTTTTGTGTTGCATTGCCTAATAAATCTTAACAGCTCTTTTCAAATTAAAATAAATTAATATGCCAGCTGTACCCAGTTTTGAGTACACAAAACCCCCAGTGGTTTATAATAAATTAATATGTGTATAGTACATCTTAACATGAAACTCTCATCTGCATGTTGGATACCAGATTCTATTAGTTTTGCTTCATAGTTCTTAGCTTAAGTTTATTTATCTCAAGACATCACTTTCCCTGCCAATAAGTACAATTAACTATGTATTAATTTTCCCTAAGTGGATTTTCTTATTCTGGTTTATAACCCATGGATGCATGTTTACTAAAAGACTTTTAAATTCCAATATTTTCTTACTGCCCCACAAAACTTGTAATCCCTCTCCCCTGTGAGTTTTCATTATCCAGCTGTGACTTGCACTGACTATTTTTTCAGTTCAGTTAATACAGGCATCATTGCTTTAAAATGGCATTGATTTAGCTGTCACTACAATTAAGGACGTATCAGCATCTCAGCATGCATACATGCATCTAAGCATGTAATCAGCATCTCAGCAGCAACCTCTCTTCTTCATTTGTCTTCTGCTAAAAAGAAACTCTGGAAGCACAGATTCCCTCAATCATTTATTGAGCTTTAAGTACTAGCAAAGACCAGACATAAAGGCATCATGGCTTCTGAGATGAGGATGACAAAATCAGATCCTTTGTAGTTGTATTTCAGTTCTGGGTTCCATTTCCAATACAGATATCTAGAGCAGTTTGGCTTTCAGCTTCTGGTCTAGAATGGTGCAGTCTCCTGTAGATCCTGTGCCATAACTGCCTGACTTGCATCGCAGTCTCTCATTTTTACAGCAATTCAGATGACACCAAGTACTCAAGCATTCATATGTGAGCAACTGAGAGAAATCATCAGTGGGTGAAAGGCAGACTAAGGGTAAAATTCAGCCTGAGACAGACAACTTTAGGTGTTCTCAAATGAAAATTATTTTCAAAAGAAAATGATTCAACAGAGACATTTGTTGGACTAAAAATAGGTAAGTAATGTCACTAGAGGGCCTGACCTCTTTTACCACCAGATGGTCATTTGGTGTACCATCTACCAGCCATGTAAGTTACATCTGAGGGAGCATCTATGCCCTTAGGATAACTAAGGGAATCCAAAGCTACTCTTATGTTCCTTCATCTGAATCTCAGATCTGTTCAGCTGTAACCCCGTGGTTATACTGATGTACAGAATCTGGATAGGAAGGGATTCATCTCTCCCAAATCAGTCCTTAAAGTTCTGTGCTGTGTATTGCTAGCTGGAATGGTGTTGATGACACACCAATGTTTTGGCAACTACTGAGTAGTGCTCTCACAGCATCAAGGTTGTCTCTTCAACACCCTTACAGCCCACTCTCGCCCCATCCCCAGCCACAAAAGCTAGCAGGATAGGGATGCGAAAAAGCTTGGGAGGGAACAAAACTAGGAAAGCTGACCCTAATAAAGGGATATTTCTTATCATATGATATCATGGTTAGCAATAAAAGCTAAGAGAAAGGAGCAAGAGCAGGGACATTTGTTATTTATGTATTTGTCTTCAAATGCAACCATTACACTACTGAGGCCTTGTTTTCCAATAAGTGGTTGGACCTCCCTTGCTGATGGGACGTAGACAGTAAATCTTCTTTGGTTTGTTTTGCATTTGTGTGTAGCCTTTGCTTTTCTTTATTAAACTGCTTTTATCTCAACCCATTATTTTTAAATTTAATTTTCGTCCTCTGTACCTCTGATAAAGCAGCTTGGTGGGCATCTGGAGGCCAGCCAAGATGAACCCACCACATCTGGGTGTATACTGACACATAGAATTCTAAATGCAAGCATATTGTTCCAGGAGTCCAAACACTTCCAAAGAATTAGCTAAAAGCTCTATGTGGTATATGTGCTAAAGGTGTATGTGTTACAACTCTATAAATACATACATATATATATATACACACACACACACATACACACATATATACTTATAGGCACAGGTATATATGTATGTATCAATAGAGAACTAGATCTTCAAAGTAACCAGAAGCATAAATGCCTGTAAATGACTATTTTAATAGAACACTGCTAAAAATACTACCCAAAAACACCATAGTAATACTATACCCATAGGTAGTGTTTGGGACACCTTGAAAATACTAGCAGAGCATTGTCACATTCCCTAAATAATTGTTTTAAACCGAATACAATACAGTGGGAGTGTTTTTGTGACACTTTACTCTTATAAATTTCAAATGTCTCACTTCCTGTACAGACAGAAGTAAAGATATTCTTATATCCACCATCAATAAAAGTTTTGTGAAAGCTACATAGGATAGAAGCAGCTAAACAAATTAAATACGATTACTATTGACTTTTTTCTGATGTTATATTAGCTGATGACTGATATTATTAATTTTGTAGTATTGGCTCTCAGTGGCAGTGGTTTTACCATAAAGTCATTATTGGGAAAAGCATGCAAAATCCAGTTACAGCACTGTTACTTCTTTTTACTGAAATGAGAAAAAACTTGTAGTCAAAACTTAACCCTATGGATTTGCCCATGATGTAACTGCAATTAGGATAGATTAGACAATTCATGAAAAGTAAAGCCTAATTCATTAGCCAATTAGGTAGATTAATATCTGTTCCAAATATTATATCATATTTCTAATGATTTATTAATTTGTGGCATTGAGCTCAGCAGCTTTCTCCTCTACAGAGAGACTAAGGTAAACCTTCTGGAAGAATAAGAATGTCTGTAGGATTCCCTGGAGACTTCAAGAGAAACTATGCCTTTTTTGGGAGTCAGCAAACCACAAGATATTAGACATGTAATTTCACAGAGGAAAATGCAAAATTCTTGAACAGAAATACTGTAACAAATATTTTGCCTAGTCAACATTTTTATATGGTGGAATGTATTTGGAAGAAATGTGGTTTGTTCTACCCATCTATAGAGAACAAAATTGGACTCCAAGGAATGGTATCAACAGTCAAGTCACATCACTGGCCTGATGAACAACCTAACATATCTGGAAATGATCTGAGGAAATCTTTGTGTTTTTGTTCCCTGATCCAATGCCTAGTTATTTATTTACCTGAGAGTCACTAGCTAAAATAAAGTCAGAAGAAGCCACTGGGACCAAGACTTTTTATTTGCAAGGTAGTGACTTCCAAACCAAACTCCAGGTTCCCTTACTTCTGATCTCATGAATCTTGCTTTCCATTCTGAATGTGACCAGAATCACAGGGGTTATTGAGAATGCCATCACTACTTACAGCTTTTGGATAGGCTTTCTACAGGCAGATATGAAACTTCTCAGAATGAGAAGAACACTGGATCATAATACTTGTGTTCTTTCAAATACCTTCAGGGAGTTAAACTCATCAGTGTATTTTGAGGCTCTGACCTTCATGAAAGTTAATCTGAATAACCTGCCCATACACCGCCCTAGCTCTGTTTGGCTCTGACGAGCACACTGAGCTTTTCTATTCAATACAATTGGTGAGAAGTATTGAACAAAGACTAAGAAAAAAAAAAGAACTACCTGGAGTTTACCACAAAAACAGGTAACTGATTTTGCTTGCCCCAGTGCAACGGTGTATACAGAAACTCTTTGGTCCCTTTATAACTGGTGTTGCTTTCTACCACCTGCCATTTGGCAGCCTTAGCACTGTTGTCTCATGTGAGGGCAGCTGGGAGACATCATCACATCAGGGATACTGGCCAAAGATGAAGTACAGGTGATGGGAGAAAAGGAAAATGCAACATTTTTTGTCAGGTTCATTTACAGATGTAAAACCCATAACTTTTTATGGAAGCTCATCAGGTTTTAAAAAGACAAAGAAAGAAGTAGTTATCCTTGTGTAGTTGCTACATAGTGAGATTTCTGGCTGTTGGCTACCATCAGCAACCATTGGAAAGGACGTTTTGTATCTATCTCCTGTAGATGTTCAAAGTTCTCCCAGACTGAGGAAATATATCCCTTCTAAAAATATATGAACTGTTGTGACCTGGACTGATGAATAACCTGACTGACGTTACTCTTCTCTTAACCTTCGATTTTGCACAGTCTTTTAGTGATCACTCTTTTTGTGGTCAAGGTCATTGAGATGTTAAACTCTACAAGAGGTCATTGTCATTCCAAAGTTAGGAGGTCTGTATGCTCTTAGTTGTGTTGCAAAATAGCTACTGGGTGGCAAAGTCATCCAGTAGACACTTCTCTGAAGTGGCTATCTGTAATTCGGGAGGTATATTTTGAAAGAGTGAGATATTCAGCCGGACATCAATATTTTATGAATCATACAGACATCATTATGACAGAGGATGATAGAGGATACATTAAGGGATGCCCTTTCTGAGCTCTGGCAGCAGATGACTTCAGCAGTTCTTTCTGTTCTGGATCTGTTTTTTCTGAGGAGTTTAATATCTATACAAATTGATCTTTCAAAAATCAAAAGAAAAATTAGTCACATGCCTTCTAAATTTCCCATTTTGACATGAGAAAAGAGGAAAAAGAACAGTGTCTGTTTGTTACAGTCATATAAATGTTGGTGTATATAAATTGTACATGACAAAAATAAAGAGTTGTAGCTAGCAGGTATGACAATGGAATCTAATAACCTTTTAGCCTGTGTTCTTTGACATTAACATGATTCAAGGGATATGTAGCAATGCATATAAAAATAAACTGCTGTCCCTACTAGTATAGAAGTGAATGGTTTACCGAACCATTCGGAATAGTATACCTGTGATAGAGCTAGTATAATTGGCCTTGTTCCAGGACTTTGTACAGTTTTTTTACTCTAAACCACTAAATTTCATCTGATTAGTAATGACTCTTTCAGCACTAGAAATGTGATTGTTTTTTTAACAGTTCCACAACTTCTCTAGGGACCAAAAACACTTCACATGCCATGCACCTAACTACAACTGTTTGAATTTTAAGCAACCAGCATTTGTAAGGAAATGAAATGCAATCTAAACACCAGGACTTTTTCAAAGGAGTTATTTGCAGAATAATAAGGCTTACTGGGAACTGCAATGTGCTCTGGGAAAACCTGCAAGTAGTAGAGAAATTCACTGAATGGAATATTCATTATTTGTTTAGCTTTAGTCACTACCTCTCTAATTCTGCCACACAAAGGAAGCACTCTTTAGTGTCCAATAACGTTAGACAAACCCACAAGCCTTGAGTTCTAGGCACATTTCATAGAAAAGCACAGGATTTAAGTTTGTGTGTGTGAGACACCCTTCACAGTTATGGTTTCACATTTTCTGTGACAAAAAAGGACCATGATTAATGCGGCACCTTCCACAATCTGACTGTTCTAAACAGATGCAGAAAGCCAAACACTTTCCTGGTCCAATAGAATTTTTATTGGTTCCTATCCTATCTTTCTGTATTGACTGGTCAAACTGAGTATTGTAAGATCAGTTTTCAAAAGTATTGCTATCAGACAGCTCCTCCAGAATTCACATCCTCTAATGAGGTCCCCTTCCAAATTTCTTTTCTTTTTTATTTTTTTTTATTTTTTTTCCCATGAACCATTTGAATCCATTCGTTTTTATTCTGGTGTTGTCCTTTAAGTTAGTTTACACTTTTCTTGACGTCCTTAACTTCAGGCATTTGGCCTCTGCTGTGCTGGGCTAAGCACAGTCAAATGCTAAGGTTTCAAATTAACAAAGTATTCAAATCCACCTTTAACTTTGATGTCTGTGCAGGAAACTTGTCTAAGTTAGACTTTAAGTACATAAGGCTTCATATATATAAAATAAAATCTCGATTTTTAGTGTAAAATATCTATCTGACTCATGTTTTTCAAAACATCTGTTTAATCCACATTGGAAACTGGTATTAATAATTACTCAGTTACAAGGAGATATAATTTACAAGAATGATATTCTATTTTATGGATATTTTTCTAATATTATGTATTTGGGCTAAATATTCCCATCAGTTTATGTGACTAAAAGAATTATATCCATGAACACAAAGGAGCACAGAAGTATGGTGATGGGCACAGGGTGATTCCAAACAACCTGAACAGAGACATGAACCCCTGATCTCATGCCTCCCTGAGCTGTCCTAGGAGAGCCTTAGCCCCATGGGGTGGGAGTGACACCAACACCATGGGCAGTGGAACAGCACCTTATGGACTGCCTGTGGAGGTTGTGGGATGAAGTAGAACAAAATTTGGGGATTGCACCAGAATTACAATGGGATGATGTGAGAAACTGAAATGTTAAACATTAATAACTCAAATAATCCATTTACAAAAGGAGCAGGTGCTTTGCTGAGGCCAGGCTTGCATTTGCCAACTGAAGGGGAGGAAGAGAGTGTCAGGATGTGTGGCAGCAGAACCTCTGATCTGCACAAGAGCAGCCCAGGTGCAGATGGGTTGTGCACCCACCACTGGAGGATGACCACAGCAAACCAACCTTTATTTAGCAACAAGCTGGGGTTTGAGCCAGGTAAGGATAAAGGCTGACAAGAAGCAGATCCTTCAACAGGGAATAATGCTTTTTATCATGTCAGTGTCCTCCCTCCCTATAAGGCTTAGGTGTAAAACTCCCCCCACACCCCTAGGAGGTATTCAGTGTTCTTTCACTCTAATCCTTCCCAAGGGACTTATTCATGGGAACCTCAATAATGGGTGGTAACAAATGTCTAATTGAACTAAAAAAGGCAAGGATAAAGGTAAACAAATGTGGGAAAATGGTAAGAAGATACAGCAGTCTGTAATTAGTGCGTGTGCAGGGCATTACTCAGAGGGTAGTAAGACACTGGAACAGGTTGTCCATAGAAATTGTGGCTGCCTTATACCTGGGAAATGTTTGAGGCCAAGTGGAATGAAGGTCTTAGCAACCTGGTCTAGTGGGTGTTGTCCCTGCCCATGGCAGGGCATTGGAACTAGATCATCTTTAAATCCCTTCCAACACAAGCCTGTAGATGATTTCTATGTTTTCTATATAGAGAGCTGCAGAAGCCTCATCTCTGCCAGGTTTTTGTTTTAGGAAACTCATATATCTGCCACAGGTACTTGCTTTACCTCTGACAATTATGCAAAACCATAAAAATAACATAAAAATTTCTCTTATATGGGTTGGAAAAAAATACATAGGATCTTCAAGGCCTAAGGAAGGGATTAAAGAAAGGCAAGTTAGGTTTTGTATGGGATATTTGCTTTGATATTAAAAACAGTTAATTTTGCCCAACATTATGTGTTCCAAACAAACCCAGCATTTTCCTCAAAGGAGACTGAGCACAATATATGTGTAAGCATATCAGCAGAGAGGCTAAAATAAATTTTGCACAGGGTTGTAAACATCTGTTTGGTGAATACTGGGAAAAGCCGAGTGTCCTTGCAGTGCATGACCCTGAATACCATACACAGGCCCTTAATAAAATGAAGAGATACTACAGAATCCTTTAGGCATACACCAGGTTTCTGTGCATTAAACATACATGCAATGTGCACATGGAACCTACATTGCTTTTGCCATTTTGCATTGAGAAAATGTGTCCCTAATTGTATCAAGCAGGGAGCAATATGGGTAAAGCATTACTAATTGTGCCATCTTGTGTTTGAGATCTGGAAACGTTGCACAACTTCTTGTGGTAATTGATTTGTAACCAACTTTTTAAAGAGTATACGAGAGATTGGAGCTGGAACTTAAGTTGATAGAGCAGAAATCAGGTTTTGCCCCTTTATTCTGTAAAACACTTTGTGTTTAAGCATATAGGGGTTTATATTAAATGAATAGTAAAATAAAATAGTGATAAAATAATACTTGGAGTGATTTTCTCAGTCTCCTAATAAAGAAATATTTACACATTTCCCTTTTCTTTTTTTCTTTTTTTCTTCTTTAAACTTTCCAAACCTAAACTTCATATAATAAAACCCAAATAAATTAGGAATACTGCAAGGGATTGCTAAACTCTTTCAAAAGAGAAAGCCAAGAAATTGAAAATAAAATCTTAGAAATACCTAGAAGGCCTGCAAATTACCCAAATGTTTCCTGCCTATTTCCTCATATATAAATGACACAAAAAGGTGAGAAAAATGCAACCTTTTGCAAAAAATCAGTAAAAAAAGGTGAGAAAAATGCAACTTTTTGCAAAAAGAAATAAAGCTCACAAGTCAGCATCACAGCCATCTGACTGCAGACACTCAGGGAATCACAAACAGTGCTTGCTTTAAGTGAAGCTGATTTCTTTTGATGACAGGCTTACAAGATAAAAACTAGGCAAAGAATTACAAAAACATCTTGTCATCCAGAAAAGCTCCATCATATATGCAGAAGACAACTACTGGGAAAAGAAAAACCCACTCAAATCAGCTTTCCTTAAGACCTCAAAATAAATAGTTGCTTGTTAAAATTTATAATTACCAAAACTTGTTGCATACAGTTTGCTGATGGATTCAGGAAAAGAAAGAACAGCTTATATAGCTTATTTTTGATGTTAAGTGTTGATGTTTGAATTGCTAATCTCTGCATGCAAAATGATTTATAATCACTGCTGAGCTGCAACATATCCTAAAGGAGACTTTCAGTGTGCAGTGAGCAGAGCATGCTGTCCTTGGTCTGATCATACACACCTGTTGGACAGGGTTCCATAACACTCGTGAAGGCAATATTCTCATATTTTCTAGAGATTTGCATAGAGTAAAATGTGATCACTTACAAACCACAGGTTTTAATTTAGCTCTTTTCTAATGTTGCTAGATTTGTTTGCCACCAACTTTCCATTTAAACATGCATTATAAAACTCAATCCACATTCCTATTAATATTAATAAGAATGTGAATGCAACCAGTATGGAATAATCTACAAAAGTTGGTTTCAGCCTTGATCAGCTGGTTCTCCATCACTCTCACAAATGTTGCTGGGTATTTTTCTATAATGCTCTAAGGGCATGGGGAAAAACTGTCTTGCAAGTGATTAACTTGATACTTTCCCTTTTTTAAAAAGCTGTCATAGCAGCTAGAGATTACTTCATCATTGCAGTGGGTAGAAAAATTATGAGGTTCATGCCAAAACTTAGTGCAAAAGATGCTTATTATTCCTAAATCCCTATACTCTCCCCACCAGTTTGCCCCAGTATTCATAAGGATCCAGCTCCTCAAATGCCTTTATTCCTTTCTTCTGTCTGTAGAGGAACTGCCTTTGCATGGTGTTATTGTCTACAATGCTATTAACACTCAATTAAAAGAGAAAATTAAGAAGAAACACTTTGACACAAGGTTCCTCTGAATTTTTTTTCTTTTGATGTGCTATAATTTTTAGGGGTACTGATGCTTTTGCTAGGGCTGCTTGAGGCCACACAGCGTCTAAATGTGAACTTAGTCCCTGGCTTGTTTAACCTGCAGATGGTCCACGGATCTCCCAAAGCCCAGAGTCTTTGCTTCAGCAGCTAATCTGGATGGGCTGGCTCCTCAGCTAGAAGCTACCCCAAGCTTGGTGTTTTCAGCGTCAGCGAGAACAAAGGGCAAAGAAGGCTCTTCCCTTGAATTTCCACCATTTCTTGTAAATCCATGGATGAGGTTCAGGGTTCTATGGCCCAGGGGAAGAGAGGGAAGGGACCACCTTGGTGGCTGGAGAATTCCAAGAGACAAAGAAGAAGAGAGAGCTCTGCAGGGGTCTTTTCTTGGGAGGTGGAACCAGGGGGCAACCAATGGGAAGCCACATAGTTCAAAAGGACCAATGAGGAACAGGAGAAGAGAGAGCTCTCCTGAACATGGCCATATACAGAGCTTGGGGTGGGAATACAGCAACCCATAGTAAAACACAACACAAAGGAAATATGGGAATTCACCATAGCCCAGGGAGAGAGCTCAGATCTTGGAGGGAGAGGGCTCAGACCACAGTGTCCTGAGGTCTCTCCCACCAATCCTGAGGTTTAAAGGTAGTGATTTCTGCCATGCACACCGCTACAGGGTACCTCAAACTCTACCACAGATCTCAACATCCAGCAGCTGGATGGACGATCTAGATGGACAATCTTGGATTTTCAGTCTACTTCCAGCTCCACTCTTTCAACAATTAGATTTATTTAGATAAGTTTACCCTCACTGCTACCTAGCAGAATATATTCAGGGGATCTGCTTGTATTTATAACCTACTTCCAGACCAGGCACACAAAACAAAGCGGTCATATTTCTGTGAAACTAAGTTATGTTCTGATTTTGAAGCTGCGATTCACTTCTTTTTTATCAGGCTATAAATGAAAAAAACCTTATGGAGATGGACTTGATTTTATGAGTTATGGTTTAAAACAATGGTTACTATGAATATTTTGTACAACACTATGTTTGTGGGGAGGCTTATATTACTTTCAATAAATTATAAATAAGAACTTGAAGTTGTTTTCTTGAGAAAAATAAGAAAAAAAGAGAAAGAAGAACAAAACCAAACCACACTGCGTCAAGAAGCAGAAAGATCAGTGCTATGGCACTGATTATCATTAGTTAGTTAACTAACTAACTGAATTTGTTATTCATGTATGAAATACTGACTCCTAACCTGAAAATGAAATGCAATAGCTATAGACAGTAAAACAATTTTTAAAAAACAATCTAGCTAGGGGGAAAAAAAACCCAAACAATAAAAAAATTCCCAAACCAGCCAGTCCAACAAAACCCTTCTCTTTTTTAGAGGAAAAGAACACTATAGTAACTGGGGGGACTCTGAAGTGACAAATCCAGGCTCACTGATCTCTGTTAAAGATTGTGACCAGAAAGAAGTAATTTAAATTCAGAGACTCAAAAGATCTGCAAATTCACGTCTACTTGATAGTTCAGGACACTTCTGATTTCAGAATCTAAGACATCTTTACCAAAGATGAATCCTTAGAAGCCTGCAACCCTTCAGTAGCTCCCCAGCATCTCTAAGATGAAGCAGAGGTTATATAAATACACTCAGTACTCAGATGTTGCTGCCTGCTGAAACACCCCTCAACACAGATGTAAATGTTTTTGTAAAGATAACAAAGAATGACCTAGAAGGCTTGGACTTTTTAAGATGCTTTGCAAAATTCAGTGAAGGAGAAATAACTTAAAAATCAGTATTTGACTGTGGATATGTATGGGAAAAGATATTTTCACAACATCTCCACAAGAGGATCTCAAAACATTCACCAGCAGGAATGTGATGTCGCCTGAGGATTGAGAAAGTTTAAGAGGCATTATGCACTAACCTCCCTCTATACTTCACTGTAGACCCCAAATCCCACATTTTCTATACCAGCATCCTCAAGCTGGAACTCCAAATGAACTTAATTCAGTGGCTTTGGGGCATTTCCATCAGAGAAACACAGAAGATAATGGATGCATATTGAGGAGACTGAAGAGGAGAAAACAGAAGTATATATAGAAACAGTAATGTATCTTGGTTCTCAAAGTCTTCTGCATTTAAGGAATATAGTCTGGCAACCCTCTTTGCCACTAAGCTATTGGAGAATGCAAGCTCTCGATGTGGTGAGATGTGTTAAAGCCTGATGACTCATGGCTACGTCGCATCACAAGGATCTAAATATTTTATGAAGCACAAAATGAGCAATGAACTGTGCAGCACTTAACACTTGCTTACAATTCCAGCAATTACAAACTAAAGCACAGCAAATCTTTGAAAGGGGAGAGCGAGAGAAAGAGAAAAGACCCTAAGCCCCAGTACCTAATATCTAATAGCTTTTGCAAAGAATGTGAATTCTGACTCAGTCCATAGTCGAGCAAAGCCTGGAGGGTGATATTAAGGGCTTGAAAGGTGGCAGAAGAACCTCACATCAGAAAACAGTACATAAAAAAGGAAATTTACAGCACAGATTTTGTGTTATCACATTGCAATTACCCTGAGTTTTAGGGAGACTACAATGTACTCAACAATGCCCTTTGGACAATATATCTGTGCCGCAAGCAAAAGTCTTCAAGTGGCTTTCTTTAAACCTGGCTGAGACAGGACTACAAGCTGTAATCAATATAATAAATTTGGTCCAAGCTGCACTTCATAAATGAGTTTTTTATCTTAACCTACTTGAAAAACATATTGAAACATGATTTTGGGTGTGATTTTCCGTTGGGATGTTGTCTGATGGGTCCTTTTGTTTCAGTAAGTGAATAAATAAAACCACTCCATGTCTGACATTGCTAATACAGTCCAAATTTCTGATTTTTCTTAGTGTACTTCAGCCAAGTATTCCACTAATCTCTGCAACTCTGTAGCAAATTAGGATCCCATCATCCAGCTGAATCTCAATTAGCAGCTCTATTGCAATTAGCCACAAAATTCTTTAGTCAAGATCATGCCAAATGACTCCAGACAGTACCACCTGCTGAAATCTGGGTCTGGTAAGGAGTTTTTCCTAACTGTGCCCTGGATGTTGTCTGCAGAACTTAATTATAAACAAAAAAATTCCTCAGACTTAGACACATAGTTTACTTTAATTTAAAAAGCTAAAACAGTGAAATTAAAATTGAAATTTAAAATTTAAGACACTAAAATTAATATAGTGTAACCTCCAGATAAACAAAATATCCAACTTAAAAATTTGATCTATCTTTGAAATTATACCATGGGTTTTGGTTGCTCTGAAAAGGTAACTTTTCTTTTTTCCTTATAGATAATTAGATTCTCTGTTACTGCAATATGTACTTGAACATGTTCCCTCCAGTTCTTTCCTTGTTCGCCTCTGAGAAGAATCTGTCTCTCAACCTATGCAAACTCACAGCAGAAAGCTGTAGACAGCAAGGTGGTTCCTCTCTTCCTTCTCTTCTCCAACCTGAAAAACCCAGACCTCAGCCTCTTTTCCCACATTCTGGTCAGCTTGCTGGACTTTCTTCAATCTGTTAACGTCTGCCTTGAACTATAGGGCCCAAAAACAAGGAAAGTACTGGAGATGAAGTCTGAGAAGGGCTGAGTGGAAAGAACTGTAAACATAAATAGAATGGCTATCCATGAAAGAATCACAAAACTTGGCAAAATCAAATGCCCTTTAAAAAAGAAGGAAGCTTGAAGCTTTAGGTCTTTTACACTTGTAGAAAATAACAACTTTCTTCTTAACGGACGTAAAACATTATATTTCTGACCAGCAACACAAAATTAAAAATAAATAAATTACTAAATATATTAATTTAAAAAAATTAAAAATAGGCATTTAAATCCAAAACTGGCTGCAGCTAAGAAAGGACAATGAATACTCAAGAAGAACCACTGTAAATACATCAGGGTTTCAATTCGCAACTCCCACTGCTACTGTTGGCAAAACAAATGTTTCCTGGATCTGCTTACCTGCAGCGCAGAGTCCACTTGTCTGCAGAAAATCTGTTATAACCAATATTTCTGTTGTGAGTAAGGTGCATCTGAGACTCCCTCCTCACTGGATGTGTTAGAGCTGCAGTATGACAAACTAGCCCATCTTTTAGAATATTTTTAAATTTCTGCCTTGTGTTTGCTTTGCAGTTGTGTACAGATATGTACAGTGTACAGCCAGTGAAGAGGATACGAATTATTCTCTGAGTAAGAATATATTTTATTTCTTTTTCCTTCACATTTTGAATTTCAATACAAACAAAACAGATGTGGACCAGTTAGGTCTGTAGCAGGTTAAAAGGCTGCACTCTCCTGTTCAAAAATGATACTGCACAACGTTTGTAAAATCAATCTATTCTTGAATACTTCCTTTCTTTATGCAACTAGATTTGCATATCCTGCAGCTGAAAAAGGCACAATTAGTAATTTGCGATTAATTTAAGCGGGAGCAGCTATAAAAGTCTTAGGTATTTACATAGTTCTCATAAATTAGAGTCACAAACTGTAATTTGTTAAATTCAAATTCTGCTAAAAGCTTGCATTTACATAGATGTTCAGATGTTAAAGTGTTGACATGCATTTTAAAATCAACGCTGCTGGCACATTCATAATTCATGTCAATAAGCTGGAAGGTTTATTGTGGAGGTTATTCGGACAATAAAATATGATGGTCAGTATGAAACTGCAGTTGTAAACACTCTCAACCAACGAAAACATGCATCTTCTTTGTGAAGAGTTAAAGACGTTTCTTCATCAGATCTGCATGTATGATCATTCCAAAAGCCAAGCTACATTTCTTGATGTATAATATATTAGGCTAATCCTGTGGACTTGCTTCATATTGATTATTTGCAAGAAAAAGATATCAGGAAATGGGTTGCACAGTTTGTCAGGAGAAGCCAGCCCTTGGCACTTGATGAAAGTTTGTGGATCACAGAACTGTAGAATGATTTGTATTGGAAAGGATTATCTTAAATATCATCTAGTTCCACTCCCCTCCCATGGGCAGGGACACCTCCCACTAGAACAGGATGTTCAGAGCCCTATCCCAAACACTCTCAGGAATAGGACATCAACAACTTCTCAGGACAACATATTCCAGTGCCTTACCACCCTCACAGTAGAGAATTTCTCTTTATTATGTAAACTAAACTTGTCCTTTGTCAGTTTAAAACCACTACCCTTTGTCCTATCACTACATATGAAGACACCAAACGCTGCGTTCACTTCAAGAACAAAATCTGAAAAAAATGCAAATACTGTCTCATCTTAGGATCTGGGTCAGTGCATCTGAATTCAAAATGAAAAGCCATGTTAAGGTATGGGAAAGCTTTTTATTTATGATGTTGCAACTGTCAATGTTATTAATGCAAATAGTGAGATGGTTAATGGACTGAAAGAGAAGAATCAGTGCCAGGTCACCCATTAACTAACACAAGTCAGCATAGCAAGCTTTATGTCCTCTAAGAATCTGTCATCTAATGTACTAAAAACAGTTAAATTTTGCTTCTTAGCACTGAAGACACAATCTTTGAGTATTTTAAAATACTAATATCAAGCGTGTCCTGGGTAGATCAGTGATTTCATTTTTGTTTTTAAATAACACCCTGTGTAGCCAAATATGACTAAGTGGATAATCATGTAAACATTTGTACCACTACAGAGAAGTAAAAGACCATAGAATTTCCTTCTGAAATGTCAACATGATTCTGTAAGCAAAGTTGTAAGAAAGATGTGGCTAAACAAGGAAATTTTAAAATACCCAGTTAATGATTAGTGATGGTATCAGGTAGAACGTTTTTCTGATCATCTTCAGCAATCTCTAGGAAAAAACTTTGTTTCTAACACTGCTATTTATTTACACAGAACTGGTGAGGCAGCCTCCTCTCTCTTGACTCAGCAGAGGATTTGAACAGACTTGCCCAGATTCCTCTCACTTGGCCTGAAGTGCTGACACAAGGCACAGTGTTGTCCTTAATGTAGTAAAAGGTAAAGACAGGCAACTCCAGCCCCAGGTAGGACATAGGTGGGCTGAAGCTTCCTCTGAAGATGTCTGGCTTTTTCTTTCTCTCTCACTTGAAGAGATTAATCTCCTTTCCCCACCAAGTGCCTAAAAGTTGGTGAAATGTATCAACACCATTGTACTTCAAAGTAAAACAAGGAGTGTGAATTTTGCTCTATTTTGCCCTTTCTTTCATGCTTATTATCCCTCTTTGACCTTGTTCCTTGTTGAAAAGGTGCATGTACACATCTTCATGCTCTATAGCCTTTTACCCACAGAGACAGCATACAAAGTTATATCTTTCATTGTATTGGATTGCCCAACGCAAGCTTAATGATATTCTGCTAACATTGCACCCTTGTCCGTGCCTATACCCAGACATGCTCTCCCAAAAGGTCAGCCTTCTCTCTCTAGGGCTCCTTTCTGCCCAACTGCCCTACCATATCCTTTGCAATGCTTAGTAGCTTCGACAGCCTATCTTTTGTTAAGTCAGCTCCTCAGTGAATGCAACATGAGTTTCTGCCTGCCTCTATCCCACAAAAGCACTGAAGCAGTGGTTTGCATACCAGACTCTACCAACGCTGACTTGAATCTGATACTCTTAGGTATGAACTAAGGCAATGCCTTGGAAATTGCAACAGAAAATTTCTAGTGGATCCAGTGGTATGGAAAAACACTGTCTGTCAAGCCAGGGCCAACATGCAATCTGGTGCATTGCACTGCAGTACTGATCATGGGATTAGTCTAAGGATGTGATAGCAGCCATGCTGCTGATTGTAGGTGTTCAGAATACATGTCAATGACAGCAAAAACTCAACGGAATAAAAAAAAAATCACATCAGGTATCATTTATAAAGTAATAATTGTTTATTGTTATTTGATTTGATTCATGAAGTATTATATTTCCTTTCTTATTCTCTATTTTTTTTGCTGGAGTCCCACAATCTAGTCTACTGTAAGCTCCTTAGAGAACAGAAAATTACATTATCGGTGCTTAATTTCCATGCACAGCTTGCCACAGTGACTAGCTCTCGTTAGAAGAGAATCTGAGTTGTTACTGCAAAACATGCTGCTGATAACACAATTAGAGGTGATGCATGCTCATATTTTTCACCATTACCAATAAAATGTAACTCCCACAGGTTTAGCTGTTCAAATCTTCACAGTGATCTGCTTCATAAAATGCCAGGCACCCAGGAGTTTCCACAGAAGTCAGAGGGAGCAGTACTCAGCAGTATTGAAAATGTATTTTGAAACCAGGATAATCATATTATTGAACATTTTTTAACCTGTTGACCCCACAGAACACATTTATATGTTTAGATAAGCTTTTAGAGACTTTCTTATAGACAGCTGTACCTTAAAACAAATTAGCGTTGTCTCTGAGGTTTAGTATTGACACCATTAAATACAAGGTTCTTGGGACACTTTAAAATTGTTTATCTATATTTCTTGGGGGCAGCACTACATTAATTGGTTTTTGCATTTTTTAAGTTGTGAATTTTACACAATCAAAACAACAAAAATTTTCCATATTTCTTTTGTTTTTTATCTAGTTACTTAAAGACAATGGTCAAAACCAGCTTGCCAGAGGTTAAATGCCAGTTTTATACATGGTCTCAAAATGGTTTTTGGAAAGAGAAAGACATGTAACATAGAATATGTAGTGACAAGATTTTTATTCAGTCTAATAAATTTACAGTGGACCCATCACCATGGGTGAGATAGTCAACATCAATGAGAGCTAAATAATATATTGTTTTGTTCTGTTTTATTTTATTTTTATATGCACCAATACCACTGGACTTTACTCGTGCATCATACTTGCAAATCTAAATCAAGATCCAAACCAAATCACTCCAGCCAGGGCTTGCTCAGTCCCTAACCAGAAACCTCCATTAATGATTCCATTTTCCCACACATGGTGCTGTTAGTACCAGACACAGTAACTGCATTTTCCTTAGGTATGCTTAATCTTCTAAATTTAATATTATTATTTTCTAAACAATAAGGAAAAATTATCTTATCTGCTCTGCCTCTAGATTTAATTAATCATGACATTCCCCACTCTATAGCCCTTCCTCTAACAGTGTCCAGGGTCTCTCAAAGATTATAGTTACAATTTTTTTTTCCTCTAGACTCCAGCTCTGCACAGTTGTTCTTACTCTTGGGAACATTAGGTAATCTCTCCCTAACTGGCCATATTCTATATTTGAAAGGTCATATCCATGATTCTTATTCACTTGAGAGCAATTCTTTTAAAGGGCAGTCCTAGGTGCAGATTTATAATCATGTTTCTATAGCGTTGTTGTGTGGAAAACAAGAAAAAATGTAAGCAAATCCTATAGGGTAGTCAGCTGTCATAAGATTTTCAATCCATAAGACTCCCAACTTGAGTTGCATTAATTTTTTTTTTTTCAGAAAATGGTCCAAATTCCTAAAGTTTCTGTGAAATTTGGACATTTATATCTAGGCACATGCATTCACTTCTATAAAACTGATATTGTATCCTGGAGATGACTTATCTGTCAATCAATAAGTTCTTTTAATAATATTTCTAAATACTAAAGGGCATTTATTTATCCTTTGAAGGAAGCAATTTGGGTCTCAGCAGGTAATTTTCATCTTTCACTAGTTTAACAAAGCAAAGATTAGCAAATTAAAATGTAATTAGCTTTTTTTCCCTAAATTGTCAAAATTATATGCTTTGTGTGAGTGACAGGTGGGTGGTAAAGCTTTTAATAAAAAGTGTGTTCCCAAAGTTTCTCTGACTTTGTAGAGAGTTTGGTGAAAAAGTCCCCTGAAAATGAAGGTACATTTGGTATTAAAATTCTTAAAGCATCAAAAATTTAATGCATTACAAAGCAACCCAGGAAGGCCTCCTTGTCATATTTGGTCTTTAGTGCACTTTAAAATCTTGATTGTTAATCATAGTTAATAAAACAGATGCTGGCATGGCATCATTTTGAGAACACAGCAGGGAACCTCTGTTGCCTTTGCAGAATGAAAGGATACATGGAAAATCAGTTTGGGCTCATGGCTAGATCCAAAATTCATCTGGGGTCAGTAGAGAATGGACTGATGTTAGAGGATTGAGGCTGTGATGAAAGGAGCATGGGGCTACTCTGCAGAAACAATCCTGAGCATTAATTTCAGCACAGGGAGAAGTACAAGGATAATTCTGATGGCACTTTCTTGCACTGCTGCCATCCTGTGTCTGCTTAGAAGGTATGCTGCTTTAATTCAACTCAACTTCTACAACTATCACCGCTGATAGACAAACAGCAAAAACATGTCATACTTTTTCACTGGGCAGGAACCACAAAAGACATCCTGAGAGCTGTCGATCTGCCAGAGTACAGGAGTGTGAGAACACCAGCCACAGCCACTGTGTGCACACTGAGGTCCAGTCAGTAGCTGTAGGCAGGCAGGCAGGTCTTCCTACCGGTTCTAAACTGATAAAAGTAAAACAATGGTCTTCCTTTGAAATACATGATATTGTTTTATTACCTGAGCTACATTAACTAATCTAGACATCCACCTTTGACCCTAAATGTCAATGCAGTGTAAGTAGCTTAGTCTCATGCATAGGTTTTGTTTGATCAAGGTATGACCAGGTTTCAAGCAGGGTTTGCAATGTAGATGTGAGGTATTATGAAAACTCTTTGTATGCAGATAGAAGTAAAATTCAAATTTACACAGACTAGAAGCGTGAGACATATCTCCTAAAATAGCTATTCATTTGCTATGGGTTCCATCAAGGCTTGAAGGATGACAGGCTGCCATTATAAATAAGCTGTTTTCTGCTCAGCTTTGGGTGACAAATTCAGGTGCTACAAGGTTTTGCTTTTTGCAATACATCATTTTCCTAAAGTATGAGGTGGTTTAGGCAAAACCCCACTCAGGTGCTGAAAATTCACAGAGGGACAATTAGCAGAAGTAGGACAATTGTATCTGACAGTTCTAAAATAATATAAACACAGTTGAGTTGCCCAAAATAATAGTGACAAGTAACCCAGAGACATAGTATATTTGGTGTTTTGTCTATAATTTAAAGGATAATTTGCATCTTCTACTGTGTGATAGCACAATTAATTATATTTTCCCACAGCTGCCTATTTTTAGTTTTGGAAAGGGATGAGGAATTTGTGATTGGAGAAGGAAAAGAGACTTCTTAAAAAAGATCACCAGAGACATGGTGGTCATGGTGGTCACATAACATGACACCAGGTGTCATGTTATGTGGCTAATGTGCAAGCAATGAGTATGGCCGTTTTCAAGTGGCTCACCAGTTATCACTTAGATGTACATCAGGCATGTCTGCATTTGGTAATTGATCTCTAGTGCATCCTTATTGCTCATATTTATTTGAAACTATTAACTGGCCTAAAATTAATAAATCAAACTACATATATAAAATTAAAAAAAACAACATTCCCGTTCTCCCCAATAATTCTCTAAGGAGTTTCAACTGTTGACCACCTACACCATATGCAGAGACCACCTGAACTTCTGAAATATTTTTCACTCTTGAGTAAAACACACAAGCAATCCTCTCTTTTCCTTTCCTTTATGATCTCTAACTTTGCACACTAAAGACCATGATGCTGTATACAGGGACCAAAATCCTAGGAAAATATAAAAATACTTTTTTACTGGGTTCTGGTAAAATTGTAATAGACTAAGAAATGTTAGCGTGGACAGGAGTTGTGTGGTCCTCCTTCTACGAGGACAGGAAATACATTAAAAACAGAATACTTCAATTATCCTCAGTATGGATGTAAATGTCACATCACAGTGTGATGAAGAAACTCTTGGGTGTTATAAGTGCCTTCCTCTTGGTTCAGGTTAATCATATCAAAGGAAAAAAAAAAGCAGCACTTGACTTGATCCAGGATAGATGAAAAGAGCTGATTTAAACTTTTATTATTAAAGAACATGTTTGTTACATTGCGTGTAAGTTATTTAGAGTTGACAATCCTCACAAGCAAATGAAGAACCAAAATCTACAGAAGTGATCTGAATTTATAAAAGGTTGGCTAGTGCATAGCCTTGCTAAAAAGGAAGCAAGAACTAAAAGACTTCAATGTTTGCAGGTGAAGGACATAATTGTAGGCACTCTAAGCAAGTGTATGTCAGTCAGAAAATTGTATGACAATTAAAAATTATAGAAAGATCAGAAAAGGAAAAAGAAAAAAAGGCATGAAGATGGGACAGAAGGACAAAGGAGGCTATTCAAAATATGACAGTCTTTAAGAAAGTTATATTCATGTTCACCAAGGACACAAATATAAGCGGGAAAAATATATAAGGCAGAACAAACCAACTCTGAAAAAGAACTTGCTAACGGCATAAACACTACTTGGGTTATTTGGTTGTGGGAGATTTTTTAAATAAACGCACCTGCTAGCCTGTAGAACCTGTATGCAGTTAAGACATTAAAGAAGCACAGATTGGCTGAAAGTATTCAGAGCAGAGTTAATGGATACCTATAAAATGCAAACAATATTGGGTAACAGGAATAAGAATAGTCAAAGCAGTTATATGTTACAATCCACTTTCATTTCTCTGAAGGTACCTAGAAGCATGTTGCTAAAAATTGGGTCACTTATTATTGCTTAACTTCTTTGGTGTCTGAAGGCTTTTGATAAATCTCCAATTAATGACATCTATAGAAACTAAGCTTCTGTATTACAGGAAGAAATTTATTTTGTAAATTAATATAAATAGTTGAAAATATAGAAAACAAAGTTTAGGAATAGATTATCAGTTTTGAGCCACTAAAGTCCCACAGGGAGCAGAAACTGCTAGAATGTTAGAGACTTGTCCTCATAATTTATACTGGTTGGCGTCTTTATAAATCACCTAGGGAATGACTTAATAATGAGGTAATAAAGCTTGCTGATCAAACCAAGACATTTAGAGCAATAAAACGGAAAAAACTGACTGAGAAGAACCACAGAAAAACCTCATAATACTGAGAGTGCCATTCACCTGACCAAACTTTTTACCATGCAGAGACGTATTTGTTTTGTTTTTACAGTCTGTGGAAGGAAATTGGTACTTTAATGTAGTAACATCTCATTGCAGTGAAGTGGGGGGATAAACCATCACTTAAAAATGTCTGTCTCCACTGATTATAAAGGGAGCCAAACACAAAGAGCTCAGATGTCACCAGATGAATCTCACCTTGAAAGACTTGGACATAGAATGTCAGATGAAACTTGATATAACTGTTTATAAAGAGGGGATAAGCAATCCTAATTTTGCATACAGAATATGGAGTATCAACTAGCTATTAACACTAGGGAAACAGATCTTAAAACTGATAATTCCATGAAATATCATTTCAAATCTAGAGAGCAACCAACACCAAATCAAACATCAACATTAGGAAAGTATAGAGAACACAGTGTACATCATCATGCCACTGTGTAACCTTAGCAACACAAATACTGTCTTTGTTTGTAGACCTTTCTTTACAGGAATATATATTAGGAATAGAATATATTCAGAGAAGGTGATTGAGATGATCAAAGAATGAGACCAAGAGCCTCTGGTCTGAAAGCAAGAGAGACTGGAGATGAATGTGATAGTAGCATATGAAACAAAAGTAGGAACCAAAAAAAGTCAAAAAGCAGTAACAATTCATTTTTTTTTTCCTCCCTATGTGGTGCATAAAATTAAATTACTAGAATGGAAAATATAGCAGAAACAAAGGCAAAATATTTTCACACAGCTGGAGTTAAGGTTGTGTGTTGCTGCAGAATATTATGGACTTTAAACATTTCTATCAATTCAAAGAGCAATTTGAAACATTAGTGGGGGAAAAAAAGACACGAGCTTTTAAAAGCAAAAATTCCCTTCTTGTTCTTGCTTGAGAATTCTGTAAGATACAGAAATCAAGTGGCTGTCAGGATTTAGTGGAGAAAGTGTACTTGTGTGTTTGCCCTGTTATTATAATTAGGAATTTTCTTTAGACTTCTGCCATAGTACACTAGGAATAAATGAGCTATAGTCTGATGCAGTAAACCTGTTCTATATTCTAATGTAAAACTTTTGATCTAGTCCTCTTATATTCTTAAAAAGAGGAATCAGTCCCTTCAACCTGTTAAGAGAGACTTGCCTTTTAGTGACTTTTCCATAAAGTGAGCAGCAATAAGGGTCTTAAAATATAAAGGTTAATTCTGTCAGTAATGTGGGTGGTGTATATAACCAAAGGTGAAAAACAAGATTGTTGTAAAAACGTTGTCTTGATAAATTTTAATAGATGAAAAAGAAGCCATGTTCATTAATTATTCCCAGATTCAAATATTTATTCAAGCTGCTCTAGAAATATTTTGAACTGCCCACAGTACTGATACATTAAATAGCAAGCCTTAAATCATAAGGAGATAAAATTTATTTGTATCGTAATCCAGAGGTACTGAAAGAACAGAGCACCTGTCAAGAGATGAGTTACCAGAGACATGGGCTCTCTTTTCTTTGACTGAGAGTGAGCTCTAACATGAACACTTAATGAATTCTACAGACATCATAAGAATTACTAGAGATGAATTTACATAGGTATATATTGTATTGCTTGCCAGAAGTGTGTTTGTGTATAGCTGGCACTCCACATCACTGACTAACTCCACAATCAGCCATTTTCATTTCCTAGAACGTTTCTTTACTGACCACACATGGGATCACATACTAAGGTGTCTCCACTTACTGCTCTTCTCCTGGAGGAGGGGGCAGAGGGGATTGGATGGAAATAAATCCCTGTCTCTCCTCCTGACAGAGATTGTTTCACCCACACAAATCTGTATGGAGCCCCCAGACAAGATATGCATGTACAACCAACTCTTGTCACGTGGAAGGCAGCAGTCAGACAGACACTGCAACTCTCTTGCCATGGAGGGAACAAAACAAATGGGCTGAGTTATCAGCTCAGTCAGAAAAAAACTTTCAACAGATATGAAGAAGAAGAAGGGACAGATAAAAGGAAAGGAATCTGTATTCTTTTTATTAAATGTCGTACTTCCCCCAAAGTAACAGTAATGTATTTTCCTTTTAATTTTTCCATTTGAGTTTGGTCATGACCCATACAGATGGTGTTTCATGCTTCAGATATTTAAACTAATTGTAAGGGTGCCCAAGGGGCATGCATCTCTTAGCACTCTGAGCAGTTTTTCACACTTCCGCTCTCTATAGGCTTTGGAAACCTTTGGTTTACACTTGAAGACACTTTTGTTAAGTGGCCTGGAAGCAGGAATTCTGTCCTGTTATTTTAGCAAATTTAGGCTTAAACAGAAAATAAGGAAGCCTTGAGAACGTCAGTTTTTCTCATTTTAGAAACGCATCAAATATTCCCTCTCTGGTTAGTTAACAGGAACAACATGGACAACTCACAATTGAACTATATATGTTAAAAGCACTTTCATCAAACTGCATTTATGGAAGCAACTACCTCAGTGAAAGGGAAGAAAAAAGCATTATCAGGACACAATCACAAGGAACTAAGACTCCTACACTGAATTAAAAGAGAGTTGCACTAAGTTTTCTAGGCATATAGAAGAATCAAAATAAATTTCACTGGTGTTCCTGAATAAAAATAATGTATTGTACCAGTAACGATATAAATATAGTTCAGAGGAAAACTCAAGGGGAGATTTGGGGTCAGAAAAAGGCTGACAGGACTGAAGACTGAACTGTCAAGGCAGTGACTTAAACGGTAACTCTGAAGCTGAGAGCCATTCTGAAAGGTGCTTGTTGCGTTGCATCTGGGTGAGCCACCCATCGATCCCGCTCTTCTCTCAGTTGCTCGCTGGGGCAGCCAGCCTAAGGGGGGGGCCCCGGGGATGGCACCACCGGCGCCACTTCTCCCCCCCACCCCGGTTCTGGGATGGTGCAGCAGCCGTTTTCTCTGCACCTGTCATGGGGGGCCTGGTCCCCGAAGCTGTCGCACCGCCCACGCCAGCTCCTGCCCCCCGTGCCGACGTCACGCCCTGGGCGACAGCCCGGAGCCGAGGGGCCACCCCGTGCACGGCAGGGAGGCGGCCCCTGCCTGAAAGGGCAGCCCATTGGTCAGCTCCTTGTGACAGACCCCATGTGATTGGCCAGTGCCTCCATCGGTCTGTCAACGTCACGCCAACCCTGTGCAGCCATTGGCTCTCGCCCTATTACCCTCCCCTCACTCCCCTGTGAAAACAGCCTGTGCCAGGCGGCTTGGAGTCTTTCATCCGTTCACCTGCAACTCCAGAAATAAAACCTGCTGGAAATAAGCAGAAAATAACCCTTCCTTGTCTTTTTACTTCTACTGCATCTACCAACCCGCGTGCGTGGACTTTGCAAACACCACCATGGAAAAAGAAGCAGCCACGACCCTGTACAGGGACTGGGAAAAGCACGGGCTTTTGTCGGGTCATGTGATCACTGCTTTGGCTTTCAGTTACCCACGCTTTTTACTCGCGGCAGGTGCTGATACTTGAGTTTGCTGGGCATGTTCTTTATATATCTGGATCAACTCTGTCATAGGAATGAAAGGTCAACAACTTAAAAATCAGAGTTATTGGTGAGAAAGAGAAGGTGATATCGGGATTCAGTTCGTCTTCAGTCTTAAATTTCTCTGTCCTTCTCCTTGGGAAATTCACTTACTCCAAACCTTTAAAATAAACAAGTACTTCTGCTTTGGATTGCAGCTTTAGACAGGTGAAGTCTGATATTAAGGCTTGTAGACTCTGCTGTTGCCACTGGTTTCATGACCTCACTGTATTATCAATCCAAATCTCATTATTCCTTACAACTACTTACACCTTCTCAAGGATTGCTCAAGAGCCCATTAATTTCAAGCTAAATTATATTTAGCTAGTTAACATCACAGGACTAAATAACATACAGGACAGTCAATCCAGTCCTGAATAGGAAAAAGTATATAAAAAGCTGCTTCAAAATTATATTCATCCCTATTCTTAAAAATCTCCAATGAAGAAAGCTCCTCAGTATTGTGATACTTGCTATATACTAGTTTAATATATTCTTTTGTCATTCAAAGTCTTATTAAAAAAACAGTAGGCTTTTTTCATCTTTTTCTCCTTTGGATTGTGGAAAACAATAAATTCCTTTCTATGACAGAAAGCTTACCCCACTTTTCAGGAAAAAAAGAAATGTAATTCACTTCAGTGTTTCTCTTTAGGTCATGTTTTCTGATTTACTGATCATTGGTACTTTCTTCTGTCTTCTCTATTACTTGTCTACATTTGTGATAAGATGTGTATCCCCAAACTTTGACACAGTATTCAAGTGTCAACTGAAACAGAATAATTATTTTAGACTTCTCTGACAGTCTTATAATTCTATTCTTAAATATATTTGGGTTTATTTATAGAGATAGACCATAAAATAAATGCAGAATAATTAACTTTGACCTCTTGACATTCCTATTAATAGATCCATACCTACAATTCACCTTTTTTCCAGTTAATTTATGTCAATATCTTTGCTTGGATAAGGAAATTTGGAGTGGATTTTCAGGCATTTCAATTATTGTGCTTAATTTTTTTTTATCACCAGAGAGTAGAGACATTGAATTATTTTAGGATGAAACTAACATGGAAGCTTTCCTAGTAGCACATGTGAGCATAAGTGTTTTAGTTACTACCTGGTTTTAAGATCACAGAAAGGAACAATTTAGCCACTATCTGAATTTATTCCCACCTGGAAACATGTTTCATTTTGACTTTATGTATCCGGCATTCTTTTCCTCAATTAAAATAATTTATTCTGGGTACTACTAGCTAAAATAAACTGGGTGTTTTGGACCTTCACTTTTTTCAGGCATACACGTACATTTGTATCAGCATCTGCTACAGCCTGAACTAAGCCTATGTCAAAGCTCTTCTGGGGACCCAAGTTAAAGTGACTTAGTTTTACATTGGTAGGTCATGGCAGAATGGAGAACTGAACACAGGTATCCCAAATCATAAGCCACTAACATCCTTTTTGCTTCTCACATTAACAAGGAGTCTTTGTGGAGGATTTTTTGTTGTTTATTTGGGGTTTTTTCTCTCTTAATCCTGTCAGTTGAATTCAGGTAGGCATATTTCTTATGACGGTCTGCTGTTGCAGGGAATATACTCCAGTGGACATACATTTTTTTCTATTAGCTTTATTGTGTGATTTTTCTGTACTGAAGGAAAACTTTCCCCCCGTTTTTCGTGTATTAGTAAATTCACTGGACTTGTTATATCAGGAGACAAAGATTAAGCACCCACAAGTGCTATTTAAAATAATATTTTAATTAAGACCCTTCTGTATATATATTGTAGTTGTACTGGACCCATTTTTTATTAGTCATGTACCATTAGGCTATTGCATCACTAATCTAATTTTACAATATAATAGAAGCTGAAGGTAAAGAAACATTAAGTGTTATTTGTCAAGAAGAGTGATCTTTATTAGATATGACCTTTTTCTAAGCCAACACAATAAAAAGGTGAGTGTCATTTTTTTACTTGCAAAGATTAGTTTTGCTTACAGTAAGCAAAAGTTGAGTCTCTAAGGGGGCTTAAAATTCTCATAGGAAATAATTGAATCTCATTAACAAGCATGCATTATAAACCTCTTATGGTTTGCCTCAATCAAGTATTAAAGGCATGTTCCTACTCAAAGCATTACCTTTTCAACCTCTGCTGCTACATAGTATAGTACTAACAAATTGACCTTTTATGAAGACTTAAAGCACCATGTAATTAGCTTTTGTTGTGTACAGAGTTAAGACTTGATGAAACTGGGAGGTTAAATGTCAATTTGTTCTTTGCAAGCATTTTTTATAGTGTACTACTTGGCTTTCAGATGTTAATGATACACTTTCTGTACTGATTTTGTTTAAAAAAAATTAAAATTTGTACTGCAGTGCACAATGCAGTCCAATTTCACTCTTAGAGCAACCCCAGTCAAGAAGTAATAGCTCTGAAATGCAAAGCAATAAGCTGTGTTGGCAGTTATTTTATGTTTCTGATCCAAAAATCCATTGAAGCAGATGGAAATGTATTGTACTGTGGTTATACGGTTTGCACAAATCTAGTTTCACTTTAGCATCCAGACCAGTTCTGTGTAAGACCTCTAGACGCTCATCAATATCTTTTTGCAAGACCAGTAGTTGATTGGCACACCCCTGAACTGAAGTGATTACGCTAGAAACGGGTTTGCATAGATAGCAGTTTTGTCAGTACTTTAAGTCTTTTTAAAGGATTGAGTATTGTTTTCTCTATTTCTCAGTGATACTTGAAAGTCAGAGAAGAGAATCTTCCATTTCTCACTTTATTTGTTTTTTCCTGTTTTCAGTTCAAGTTCTTTCACTGACTGTAGCATTTTCAGGCTACAAATGATTCTTCACATGTATTTGCTTGAGCTCTCTGGATTCACCTAGGAAGAAGTTGTAGTATATCGGACACTCTAAGTGCTTCCTCTTGTCTACCACAGAAATGGAATGTATTTCATGATTGAATTAGTCCCAGAAATATTTGCTCCTAAATTGTAGCTACTATTGTGTCTCAGTATCATATCAAATTAATACAGTCCTAATACCCAGGCTCTTGTGTGCATAAGTTGACATGTACTGTGTTTAGTAGATTATTGATTATAATTAAGACAACAACAACAAAAAAATCACATTTCTAGGGCAATTTAACTTTTTTTGTTTTCAAAGCCATTGACTGATACATTTAAAGAAATTCTGAAATCCATACATAACTAGGTGAGCACTGGAATTTATGTAAATTATACTCCTATCTTATCAGTTGTTTCACCTCATACAGTTTATGATACATACTTGCGATTTTTATTCACGTCTCACTGAAAAAAAAAAAAAAAATACTGGTGCTGAGCTTGTCAGACCAGAGCCAAGACCAGGTTTGCATATACATCAGGACAGCAATTGAATATCACTCAGGAGCAGTGAGTTGTTATCCGGAAATATTTTAAGTAAGCTAGGAGGCAACATGCTATAGGACAGAAAGTAAAGGGTAGACAATAAATGAGGTTCCTTCACTTCAGAGATTAAAGTGACCCTTTTCTATTAAAAAGAAAAAAAAGAAAAAAGAAACAAAAACCCCCTGGATTTCTGAACAGCTAGAAAGGAAAACTTAAACTGCATGGAAATTGTGCTTCAAACATTGCCTAGCCCATGGTACCACAACATATGAAAACTCCAATTGCTTCAAATTGTCTCTTTTCGTGTTTCAGGGGAAATGTCTTTTATTATAAACAGTAGTGAAGTGTTTCTGGAAGGCTTTACAATACCAGTGCTCACATATGTCTCCATCAAATTCAAATTAATAATCTCCCAGCAGAAAGTTACAAAGTATTAAGGAAAGAATGTTGCAATTTATAGCTAATACGTTACTTATGGAAATCCAGGGGGTCCTCGAGTGGTTTGAGAGGTGGGCTTGTGCAAACCTCATTAAGTTCAACAAGGCCTGGTGCAAGGCACTAGACCTGAGTCAGAGTAATCCCAAACACAAATACAAGCTGGGTGGAGAAAGGTTTGAGAGCAGCTCTTGGGAGAAGGACTTGAGAATGTTTGTGGATGAGAAGCTCGACATGTCCCAGCAATGTACACTCACAGCCCAGAAAGACAACTGTGTCCTGGGCTGCATCCAAACAGTGTGGGCAGCAGGGCGAGGGCAGGGAATCTGCCCCTCTGCTTTGCTCTGCTGAGACTCACACAAAGTCCTGCATCCAGATCTGGGATAATTGCTCTGGGGCAATTCCAGAGGAACCCACAAAGATGTTCAAGTGCTGAAGCACCTCTGCTTCAGAGATGGGCTGAGAGAGCTGGGGTTGTTCATTGTGGAGAAGGGAACGCTCCAGTATGACCTTTTAGCACCTTCCAGTACCTAAAGGGACTGCAAGGGAGCTGGAGAGGGAATTTTGACAAGGACACGTAGAGGTAGGACACGAGGGAACAACTTTAACTGAATGATGGTACATTTACATCAGGTATTAGGAAAAAATTCTTTGCTTGTGAGGGTGGTAAGGCACTAGAACAGGTTGCCAAGAAAATCTATGGCTGTTCCACCCCTAAAAGTTTTTAAGACCAGACAGGATAGGGCTCTGAGTAACGTGGTTTAGTAGAAGGTGTCCCTGTCCGTGATAGAGGGTTGAAACTTTGAGGTCTCTTCCAACCAAATCATCCTCTGCTTCTATGAAACTATTCCAGAGTTAGAAGACTCTGGAAATTCAGCATGTAAAAGAGATCCTAGAAGAAAAACCAAATTAAATTATGCTCTTCTATCTCTCTCTTTGAAAGTCATGTCCTTCCAGTTTACAGCATCACATTTTTTCTGACATTGAGTTTGCTAAACTTACCCTTTTGGTTACTTATTCTACTTATTGTCTGTGCACGTCTCACTTTTCTGTACAAATAAACACAGCAATGGGGAGAGTTAGAAAACGTTTAGGACATAGACCCCCTGTAATACAATATTTTAGGCCAAAATATATGATGGAGACTTCATCTGCATTAATATTATTAATAGTTGGGGAATTCCTTTCCATTCTACCCTGACTCCATGCCCGAAGATGTTGCTTTTGCATCCAGTCTAATTTCATTCAGTCAGAATTTAAACAGCAGAACCTCTGAAGCAGGTGACAATGGCAAGGTTAGAAATTCTGAGATAAGGGCAATCTGCTGACTGTCACAATAAAATGACAGTGTCCAGAAGGGGCAGTCACTCAAAAATGACAGCAGTGTTCTTGCACCAAAGATGAATGCTGCATCTGTAGATGCAATGTGAAGGAAGTTTCTCAACAGCAGGAGAAAAAAAAAATCTGAAATCCTGGAAATTTGGAGATTTGTTTTGGTTCAGTTTATTTAAAGCAAGCAAAAAGTGCTTGTAGTAAAGACAAATTTAATTTTTTTCAAGTCCAAAAGAAACAAAAATTGCTTCAAGAATTTCTGTCTACTGAACTCTCAGGAGAGACAGAATAATGTTATGTAATATTCTAACAATTAAGAAAAATATATACTCAGAAAATACCCATAAGCCTATGATTTATATACATAGGCATAGTATTTGTAGACATCCTAAGCTCAGACACTAAAGGAAACTCAGTCAGGTCAGATATAACATCGGTGCAGTCGTGGAAGCTCCCAACAGAAACAATAGTCTGGACCTTTTATGTTCCCATCTACCTACTGAAAATTTGAACTCTTACAGTAGTTATCCCATAAATTCTTCCAATTCTTTACCCCTAAAAAAACTTTATTTTCAGAACCATTTTGCTTTGGGATCACATTGTAATAACAGAGGCAAAGGAACTTTCTTATTTCTATTCTTCTGAAGGAAAAATGTTGTAAAAATACTGTGAAACTGCTGTAGAATATTGTGCCTTATTGTCATTACTAACCTAATAGAACTCTTCCAGACATTTTTTAGAATGTCACTAATTCCTGCTTTGAATATGAATTATAAATTACTAATAAATCTGTTGTAAATTAACTTAAAAACCAAACTTGAGATGAATGACCCAGAAGAAAAACAAAAATCCAGGCAGGGAAAAATGGTACCAAACATTGTCTCTGACAAAGCAATTTTCATCTCCACGTGTGCTACAAATGCACTAGAAATTATTTTTTAGTGTTACCACTTCCCCTTCAGATTGGTAAATTTAGTCAGAAAAAGATTATATAACTGAACAAAGATCCAATCTGAAAAGTGAGGGAAACAAGCTGTATCTCTCTGAATACCTGCCCCTTTGTCTGCAATTAGCCAATAATGAAATAAGCAAAGATTTAAGGCAGTGGATATGATGCAATCAGCACATCACAATAAGCATGTCAAAACATGTCCAAAGTATCCACCTTTGGCTAGACCTCTACATTTTACTTACATCCGAAATGCCATCTGAAAGACAAGGACATGAGGGCCAGTATATAGTATTATTATACTAGGATCAACTTTCAATAATACTATGCAGATAAAATCCAGCAACGGCCTAAAAAGACCTGGTCTTGGACTAATAAACATTCTATGGTGTGACAATGGTTAATTATTTCTTTAAACTATATAAAGCTTCTGTTTCTATTTTACTTGCAGTGTAAAAAACACTTGATTATGGTTTTCAACCAGTTGCAATATTAGCTCTAATTTCATCTGCACAATTGTATGGTGTTGTATATCTTAAAACATCAACAGCTACATATAAAAGGATAGAAGAAACCTATCAGTTTTTTTTTTTTTTTTGCTACAAGTTCATCAGTAATACCTTTTCTTGATCCTGGTCTTTAGACAAAATGATTCTTTCCTCTGAGATTACTAGCTCCCAGTAACACAAAGCCGCAAGTACAGGCGATATTAGAAAAGGCAGACTACAAAACAATCCTGGTTCTACAGATTTATGTGGCTTCTTTTACTTTTAACTGCCTTTTGTAGATCGTGAATTGTTCATTGTCTAGTTACAAAAGCAGCTTTCCTTCTGCAAAGTTATGAAATGTTACAATCCTCAGTCTAAAACCTCTCAGAAACCATTCAACAAGAGCTAGGAGTTTTTTTCCACAGATGTGGGATTTCAATAAAAATTTTACAATTAAGGATCAACTTGTACATTGGACTTGATGATGTCTGTATAGATCTGCCTGTGAATAGAAGAGGCACCCTGAAAGGGTTTCATTAACCATAATTGTCTCTCTTACTAGATCTCTGTAGAAGAAATCTCTTTGCTTCAACCAGTAACCCTTCCTGAGGGGTTTTCACTCTTCCTTTCTTTTCTTCTTTCTTTCTTTTATTTTCTTTCTTTCTTTTCTTTTCTTTCTTGCTTGCTTGCTTTCTTGCTTTCCCTGGTTTCCTTCCTATTCCTTCTCACCTGTATTTGTATGTTTCATCATACCGTTTTCTCATCTTCCCACTCATCTCACTGATGCTTTTTTATTAACCTCATGCCACACAGACTATCAGAGTGCACATTACCACTGCAGGTCACATTATCAAAAAATGTAGCAACAATCTAACCCTTGTTTTCTGTAAAAAATAATAAAATAATGAAGTTTTCATGTTCCGAAGGAAAAAATTGCTCTCCTCTGTAAGTTCTTATTATCATGGTTTGTGTTCTTTGATATTTGTATCTGCTTATACTAATAATATTTGTAAATTAAATAAAATACTGTTGCAGATTCAGATCCTGGAATAATCTTTGAATTGTTCGCCATGTGAGTTTGAATGTTCCATAGTCATGCTAGTCCCATGAAAACCACTTGGGTTCCTGATCTTCTAACGCTGTTGTTATAATCCAGGTATTTTTGGAAGAAGAAATTGAAAATTATCAATGATGATAAGAAGCTGAACATCTTGAGCTCACATTGCATGAGCTGAACAGCCAGCTGCTTCCTTCATCAGACTAAAACTAACCTTTAATTGTTCCTCTGTTAACACTTATGAGCTCCTTGGACATGCTGAGAAGCACAAGAGAGTAGGATTTTGTGAAAAGCATTTTTAAAGTTGTGTCTAACTATGAATTAAGCCACTTATAAAGGATTCAGGAATGACTTGTGGTTACCAAATTGATCTTATTAGCAAAAATTTTGATTAGAAAACCTTATTACTGGGGGAAACTTTATCTTCTGAGAGCAACTCAGGTTTCAGAAACAAATGCTATAAATGATAATCTGGAAAAGTCACATTATTCAACAATTAACAAAAAGAAGCTTTTTAAATTTCATTATATTTCTCCACCTTGACCCGAATACACACAGGTTCTGTGGTTTGCTCTCTGATGGTGTCAGCATCTGACATTTTAAGGATTAGTTATTCCTATTAATAATTAGTGTCTTTGTGTTGACCCCTGCTACCAGTTCCTATAGTTCATCCAAAATAACACAGTTTTTGAAGGGTACTTTTACTCAGTTTTATTCTGGAGCTTATCTTCTGGAGTTGATGTTCCCACCTAAGTAATACAGTGTTTTAAAAATAGGGTGCATCGGGGAGAAATATGTGAAACATCTTTTTCACATATTAAAAAAACCTACTGTTTTGTATGCTCTACTTGGCATTTTCTGACATTTGTGAAGCATATATCTGCTGTCAAGGGAGCATGTGATGACAATAGAAGAGTAGTGGAATGGTCTTGAAGGATTCAGGATATCTACACATGTGTGGAAAATTGTTGCTTTTAAAAAACAAGATAAGCAATTAAAGGATATCGAAGTTAATTAAATGTACCATTTTGGGGAAAAATTAACCACAAGGAAAACCATATGGATAATTATAAATGAGATTAAAATACTAATCATAGTAGTAGCAGCTCACTTAAAACTCACAGTCGATTTTATTGGGCCTGTGTGAAGAGAGATAGTGTGCAGTTTTAGATGATGATAGCATTGGCAGCAAAGCTGGTGCAAGAAGTTCACAACTCCAGGCCAACCCTCACTGTTCACCTCTTCTAATTTGCTCATCTCAGTGAAGCAGTAAACCACAAACCCACAAACAGCTGTACTAGCACAGAAGAGACCAACACAAACAATATCAGAGGAAGACAGGATTGCAGAAATAACCTAAGCTGCCTTTGTATGCCGTGCAAGCATCTTGTGAAACTACATCCTTAAGTACATCTACAACCCACAAGTTTTCTCACTTTTTTTCTTCACTGGTGTGCTTGGTAAAAGAGTCTGCATCAGATGGTATTTCTATGTGGGCTAAACTGAGTTGTAATCACTCACTTCACTACCCCAATTAATCAGTGGATACCCACAGGAAGATTGATAAGCACAGATGCTCAGAGAGACTGCAGGTGCAGGATCTGTTTGCTTGTATGTAGACATCTGTAAGGAAACTAAGAATTTTAAAGCCTCATTCAAACAAAAGGCAATAGAGACACTCTCTCATATCCTGAAATAGATGTTTTAAATAAGACCAGGTGAGAAATAATTTTTAAATTCTTCCTAAACTTTAGGCAGAATAGTATCATTTTTAAATGATAAATCCAAGTGATCCTTCAGGGTCCACATCTCCCTTATGCAATGTGTGGGTACTGCTTTTCAAAATCAGCAATACCTTGGTATATGTAGAGTAGGGAGGGCAAAATTGACCCTTTGTATAACAGTTGTGAATTACTTTTGCTCTAAAGTGCACCAGTAAAAACAGTAACTTAAGCATTTAATTATGGGAAGAATCTGAAGCACATTTTTGAATATTTATCTTGATCTTTGTATCTTGTGCAAGACAAGCATGATGCTAGCTCACACACAATGTTCGAACTTCATTGTTTCATTATTGAAATTCCGTATGCAGTTGTATTTTTAACCTACTCTCTTTCATCTATATACTTCATCAAGAGGAAAAGATATGGGAGTCATGTGGGAACTGTGTTTTTCTCCACCAGATATTTTAAAAGCAAATATTTCCTCTGATACTAAAATGAAAACTAAGCTGTTATGCTGCATTTTCTGAAATGAAAAGGTGCTGAAAATCTAGTAAGCTTCAAAACAAGCCAGGATTTTTGTGTGATGTTCCACCTTTTTTTAATGCAGCAGAATCAGAATATCAAGTTATTCTGTCCTATTTCTGAACTTCTAGGGAAGGTTTCACAGGTTGGAGGGTAGGGAAGCTCATGGTTTCTGATAAAATGTTATTACAGTGCAATGAGATTTGTTTCTGTTTTGTTTTGGTAAATAAAACCCACATAAAATGTGTGGTTTATATCTTAACCAACTGACTGAGTTTGAGATATTTTGATGACAATGGTTGGCTCTGATTTTTCAAAAAGTACTGACATCAATATGGCAATCTGTCCACTATTTTCCTCTTACCATTTCTTGGAGTTGTAATTACTTCTCATTAAGTCAATTTGATTATTGAACCACAGGGATTAAAGGGGGTATTGCCAACCATTTACCTATAAGTAGAACTGGTCCTCTCAGGATCTCTGAATTTCTGTGCAAACATTTCAATTGACAGAGCCACTTCAGAGTGAATTTCACTACCAGTGACTCCTTCTTGTCACCTTTAGAAATATATACTTTGTTTCTAATTTGGTTTTATAGAGCTTTCAACTCCCAAATATGGGATTGGGTAATCCTTCACTTTCTTGAAGGACTTCTGTCGTATGTTATGAAGGTCAGCCAGTAGCAAAAACACAGAAGAATTCTTTGCTCTGTTAATAAGGCTTTTATTTGGACATTGTTTTTCAACAAGCATGCAGAAGTTTTCTTCACATGTGTGGTATCGCATAAATACCTGATAACTATTAAGAAAAATGGTGAGTTGGACACAGATTGTAAAAGTCTACATGGGAGAGATACCTTTTTAACAAAGGGTTTTTAAGCTAAGAATTATAAGGCATAACAAGATCCAGAAAGTGCAAACTGAAACTACATAAATTAATTTCAGGCTAGAAATAATGAAGAGAATTTACCAGTAATTAATGAAAGCACATCATGCATCTTTCAGCACTTTAGATCAAGGCTGAATAATTACTTCAACACGTGGAAGTGCCCTTTGTTAAATCGTGAGCTTGAAAGAGAAATGATTGAGTGGACATCTGCACTGCCATGTTCCTGCGCTGCCATGGAAGAAAGTTCAATAAACAGGTTGGTTCCTTTTCATCTCAAATTGTTCAAAGAAAACAACTACAGTAAAAGAGGATAAAATTGTATGCCAATGCAATCTGTAAATAACCCTGACATATTTGATTTGCTTTCCTTTTTTTCCCAATGAAACTCATATCTTCAGCCATAAAATGACTAAAAACAGAAACAAACATTTATTTTATGATACAAAAATTTTTGAGTTGTATTGTTAAATTAGATAGGTCTGGAGTAGCTACCAGTAATCCCATATGCCTGCTACTGAAATTGTAACATTAACTGTATCTTTTTCACACTAGCAAGGATGAAAACTTACAAGTAATTAATTAAAAAAAAAAGAGGAACTAAAGCCTTGAATACCAGTTCAGTCTGGAAAACAGCACTCTGCCAGTATTGTGAGGGATATTTTTCCCCAACTTTGGAAATGTGAGGAAGAGGAAGAGGAAGAGGAAGAGGAAGAGGAAGAGGAAGAAAAAGAGGAAGAGGAAGAGGAAGAGGAAGAGGAAGAGAAAGAGAAAGAGAAAGAGAAAGAGAAAGAGAAAGAGAAAGAGAAAGAGAAAGAGAAAGAGAAAGAGAAAGAGAAAGAGGGAGGGGAGGAGGAGGGGGAGGGGAGTTTCTTGGACGAGGAGGCAGGCTACAGTTGTTTCTACAGAATTCTGGTAATTTATTTATTTAGAATTTATTTATTTAGTCCCCTTTCAGTTCTCTTCACTAAAGGAACCCCAGGAATAGCTGCCGTTCAGTGCTGATGAGGTTGATGGTTCTCAGAAAAGAAAGTTTGTTTTGACATTTGACTGTAGAGAGACCACAGTCCTGCTGTAATCTCTACATATTAGTAGCATGCATACTCTGACATATCACAGGAGTGTGATGTCCCAAACTAAACTATACAAAGCCTCAAAACACACCATCTGGAGCACATATAACAGATCTGCAATTTCAGTCCCATTATGATTTTCGCTTTGATTGAAACAATTTGATTGACCTTGTCCTATTCCTGCCCATGCAAGCATGAGAAGGGTGTCATTATCTACCTGATCTCATACTGCTTTACATTAACACTCCTTAAAAGTTTCATATGGTATGACTGAATGGACAGAGGCATCTAAAACTGGCACCTAGTCTAGTGTGAAATGGAGGAGAAGAACAAATATTAATACTCCATCCCACAGGGTATATTTTACCAAAATTATCCAGCTTTTATCATCTCCAGAAGAGAATTATAATCCTGTGAAAAGCTACATCAAAAAAAGTATTATATATGGAAACAACTTTTAACTTTACAGAGAAATTTAAAGATACACTGGGGAAATCAATGTGGAAATGACTCATTTACAGAAGCAATGTTTGATCATGAACCTTGAATTTTACATTCTGCTGATATCTAGCACTATCCAGAGGAGAAAACAATTCTTTACATTTTTAAAGTATGTCCTATCATGATCAGTGTAGACACAAACAGCTCTTAAAATAGCTGACCAACCAATAACTTGTTTTAAAAGGGCCAAAATCTCCAGTCAGTCAATTCTTGGTTTGGACCACTTGTGTTAACTTGATGTGATAAACTTAGATGGGATGTTGTAGAGAACAAATTGGTCAGATCCCTCTGCAGTGGTTCATCTCATTTATTATGAAATAGTCTGAAGAACAGAAAAATCACCAAACTCTGTGTGTTGTCCATCTCAGTTCACATCCCAAGAGGGTGATAATTACTGGTTCATAATTATCTTTCCTTCTTGTGATATGAAAATTTCAATAGTTTATGGAAGATCAGATATTCAGGGGGGATCCCTCTCTGAAGAAAAAACATAATTTGATAGATACAGAGGAAAAGATGTTATGCAAAAACTCTGATATTATGTTAACATTAAAAACTCATCAAAACATTGAATTTATAGCATAAATATACCTAGATGAAAAACATTTTGGAGGGGATTTCTTTCCCACTACTAGTAAAGTCACTGTTAGCAGACATAAGAACCATTACTTAAAAAAAAAATAAAAAGAATATTCCTGAATATTCTCCCCTCCTTCTGATCAGTTCATCTCTCTAAATGCAACATGGTCTCACAAGCAAAACTAATTCACAGTTTTTTAAATTTTCAAGGTTTTCAGAAGAATTGGAAATTTTTAAAAAGTTGTAAATAATAGCTGAAAATAATCTTATATTACTATGAGTTCACTTTTATTTTATATACTCCAAAGTTTTCTAAGGACTTGGAATAACAGTTTTTGAAATCAAGGCAATAAATATTCAAGGGAAGGGTATTGAAAAAAATATTTGCTGTAGGCAGAGTGAAAAATAATTTCACAAACCACCAGTTCAAGATTGGTAAACAAAAATGACAATATAAAATCTGCAATAGGAATAAACTTACACCAAACAGAATCAAGAGAAAATCCAAAAGAACATGTTTAACATACATGAACAGAGAAGAAGCAGCTATTTCTTCTGAGTTTCTGAAACAGAAGTTATTATATGATAATATTTTCATTTTAAATAACTGCTTTCCTCTTTTCCAAATTAAAATAGTTGATGTCTAGTAAGTCTTTCATCATTCATTCATCTCAGAAGCTTCTGTGTGTAAGCATAGAGGCATATGCTCTCTGAAAATACTTAATATGTTTTAATATGAAAATAGTTAAATAAATTTTCCTAAAATAGTTACTAGAAGGACTGATGTTAGATTAAAATTCCATTGACTTTCTCCCTATGTTTTTGCCTTCATTTAAACACCAAAATATAATCGGGTTATTCAATAGCCGTTTGTAAAGAATTGCATACATTGAAGCCTTTACCATACAGATACTCTATTTCTTGGAAGAGGGAGACTAAGGGAGTTTTTCATGCAAAGACAAGCTTGCAGGAACAAAAGAAAGATTGCTGAAACTATTACATATGTGAAATATTTTTAGTAGGAAATCAGTTTTGTGATTCAATCCCTGCCAAAAAAAAAGGATTGTGTTTTTTTTCCCCTTTTCCTGGAGAACCTTGTAAACTTTTTATTTCTGAATAAAACCATAATCTTTTTTTCTTTCCTGTTACTGCTTTACAGTTCCACATCTTAATTTTCTAACCATATGCTCCTCTGAGCAAATCAGCAGGTGTTTCTTCTTTTGAGCTCAGCCTGCAAATATCTCAGCAGGGTCAAAAGATCTGTATACCAGCAGCACTAACTGAACTAAACATGTTATAGAAACAGACAAAACCTTTATCAGTCAAATTCATAAGTTATTTTTATTATCATTTCATAGCCATCATTAATCTGATCAAAAATACAACTGTGGCCTCAGAATTTGAAATTCTCTTTGTTCTCAGCATCAACGTGTCAGAATTCATCTTTGGGATGTGATATTGTTTATTATCTCAGCTATTTTTAAAACAAAATACCCAGCAGCATTTCTGAACAGGTGACTGGCTGCAGTCAGGCTCAGCAGTCTCCTTGGGGGTGTTCCTTTCTACATCATTTTTGACCTTACACACTAGGCCTGTCACAACTTTTTTATCCCTATCAATACGCTGAAGTATGTATTTAATATTTCACTCCGCTTTGCCTCCACCCTGTGCTGAGATAACAATCTGTATGTAACTATAATAGCTGGCAAAAGAAGTTCACTGCATTATTTACCTTTGCTCTTTTGAGTGCTGGAGACAATATTGATGTACACGGCTCTCTTATTCATAGCACTAATTCATAAGTCATATCTCTTGTGCATATTTTATGGTTGGTGACCATGTCCTTAGAGATTTTTAAGGAATATTGTTTTTCAAACTACTGTTCTTTCTTAGCAAATCACAAGTGAGTCTAAGAAACAGTAGTTTATATACTTAAATGAAATTAAAATGAACACAGAATCATAGAAGACTTTGAGTTGGAAGAGACCTTAATGACTAAATATCTAGTTCCAATCCTCCTGTCACCCCGCACCTTCCACTAGACCAGGTTGCTCAAAGTCCCATCCAGCCTGGCCTTGAACACTCGCAGGGATGGAGCAGTCACAACTTCTCTGGGCAATCTATGATAGCATAACACCTTCAAAGGTCTTCACTTTTGTCTTGTGATACTGATATGAAATAAGATATATTTTACCCCAAATTCACCAAAGCTTTGCATTTTGCTGATTTGCATTCTGGTTACATACATACCAATAGTCCTATGCTACAAATTCTCACCTGGAGAATGCCATATTTACTTCTATTTCTAAAAACACTCATTCTTGAGACTGTGAAGGATGTACCACTGACAATATGATTATGTCTAAGATTCTCTGGAAGATTGGATTCTTCAGCTGAAATAAGGGATGCTGCATTCCTTCCATCACCTGTGTCATAACCTGTCAGGTAGACTTCAATCTAAGCGATATCATTCTTTCAGGGCCCTTCTAATCACTTTTAAGGTTCTAGCTGCAGCTGTTTGCTTTAAAATGTGCATGGCAGGTGGTAAGGGGGACCTAAAAAATGGTTTCTGTCATGATGCTTCAATCTCTGTCATCGTTCTGAAGTTAGTTTGGCATAGAAAACAAAAGATTATTTTAATATATCCAGAATACAGCCTCAAATACATTTCTATTATATGCTGGTTTCATGTTAGCGTATCCTGCTCCTTTTTCTGCTACATCAGTCATATGTACACAGTAAAACAAGCTAGTCCTCCAGTGACCATTTCTCTCCCTTCTGACTCTGTTGCTGGGGGATTTTTAATGTCTTTTTTAAATTATTATTATTTTAAACTCAATTATTGAGACAAACATGATTGAAGCTGCTGTTATTTGATCATTGAGAACCAAGCAAAGCATAAATCAATGGTACTAACTTAAGGCATTCACTCGTTAGCAAAATCTTGACAAAGGCTCTAGTTTAGAATCAGAATATGTCCTTCAAAACTTGATGGACATCTGACATTTTTCATCGGTTGGGATTTGAAGCATCCAGCTCTGACTGGGGAAAAACAATTGTGTATGCCAACAGATAAATTCCTATATGTTTCCTAAACTTCTAACAATTCTAAGTTTTAAGAAAAAACCTCTTCTACTTGTTTGCTATCTTACTTAATTGGATGCTGAGATGTAGGATAAGCTGAGAATAGTTGAGCTGAAGAAAAAGGTTTGAAAACCTTCAGGAAAAGGCACATTTTTCATTCCACCTCTAGGCACCTAGCCTAGATCAGAGCTCTGATCAATAATCAAGGATATAGAAATGGGTTTGGCAGAACTAATAAACAGCATTCATGTGAAGGGTGCTACATAAGATGTTACTCTTTCTTCCTAGAGTCATTCATGGCCACAGACTTTCCTCCTCATTCATGAGATGTATATCAATAATCAACCCTCTCATGAAAAGAAAACTGCAAAGCCCAATATACAGTTAAATGCACATTTTTTCCTCTATCACAAAAGATTGCACTTTGCTAGGAAGAGAAATCATCAGCAAGCTCAGAAATGACAAATACAATTCAATTTGTTCACAGTGAGATGAGCAGTTCACTTTTGGCAGTTTCAGGTTGTTGAACTGAAGAAAATGGACATGGTTCCTTTCAAAGATAAGAAATGCTGTTTGACAGGTGATTAATATGATGATTAAAATAAGAATACTTTAAAAAAACCAATACAAAAATTGGGATTGGATAAGTCAAACCTTTTATGCTACTTCTAACCCTATAGGTTAAGGGTCAAAGCTTGTAGTCCACAGGGATTTAGATGGGTGACAAAGATCTGAATTGAATAACAACGAAAAATAGTGGGAGAAGGAAGGTTTGGTCAGTGTGAGATTAATTCCTTTGACAAGTATAATGTTTTCTATATCTTCAGCTTTATGGTCAATCATTTTTGCTGCAATTAACATTCTATAATAAACATTGAGGAATTCTTAGATAATGGGTGGTAGAAATAAATTTTGATAAAATGCATACTTGACCTCATAATCAGAAGCAATTAAGAGGGCAACTACTTTATTACACAGGGTCTTATACATATTTAATAGTCCAAATGTAAATAAAGCCAATTAAGAAATTATATTCTATTTTTGGTTTTCTTCTGAGTCTCTAGAGAAATTATAATACACATTTCTTTAGGGGTAGAATTGTAAGTTTTCTAAGGGTAATTTTGTATCTTGCTATCAGTCTTTAATGACTTGACTACAACGTATTTAATGCTAACTAAAATGGATCCCTCTAGCATTTTATTTATTAGATACAGATAGAAAATTATCTCAAAAGAATGATGCTGGATGACATACTGGATAGTATGACTTTGACCCTATTAGCTACCATTATATATTATCCACCAGCACCTACACCTGATAACAAAACTAACTTTTTTCTTTACTCTTTTTTTTTACTACCCAGGTCTTCATCTCCTGATGTTCACTGACCCTAACTCACTCTGATCCAGATGCTCACCCTCTGAGTTACCTGCATCCTATTAACTGGCATCTCAGTTCACTTCTGCTGGGGTCTGAGACTGAAACACTAATGACAAGATGAATTTATTCATTTATGCATTTATTTCTATATTGCAAGAAAAATAAAAAATAATAAATCTGAAGGCAACTATTCACAGATAAAATGACAGAATTATTGATACAACTGGGACCTTACCTGAGGGCAAAAATAGTAGTAATAGTGTATTTTATTCCTACAGAAAACTTTAGAGTGTGAATGGAAGGATCTCTACCAACAGCAAAAGTGAGGCTGCATCCTCAGGTGTTTTTCCATTCAGGTGCCAGAAAAAGGGGAGCCTGGGATGTAGGCACAGCTATTGGGCTGACAGATGGTCTGAGCCCAGCTGCTGGGTGGAACCACACTGCAGGTAAGACTATACATAGATGTATTTCTCTCTAACACACCTTCATCCTGATGAGACACATCAAGGAACAGAAGGAGACTGTTGATGCTGTTTGTGTTTGTGTGCGTGCTGAGTGTTGCCTGTATGCCTGGTCATGAGTGTATTTGCTTGTGTATTGTGTACATGTGTTTTCATGTGTGTGTGGTAGTTTGACATGGCCTCATTTTTTTGGGAGCGGTGGGGCCACAGAGATGGCTCCTGTGAACCTGTTTTGCCTGGATGGTACCCTAATTAGAATCTTTTTCTCTCAGAGTCCTTATCTCAAATTCCTTAGGTTTCCTCTCCTCTGTCCAGCTGCAGGAGGGGGAGTGAACAGCTGTTCATGGGGGCCTGGCATTTGGCCAGCCTAAACCACAACAGTGTGCCTATAGGGCATACACACAGATTGATTCTTGAGTTTGGGAACAGGGAGTGTCACAGCCTCACATCTGTTGGGCTTCCAGATTTCACAACTGTTAATAGAAAGGGTCTGACTCATCCAGAACTACAAAATATATTTAAAAAAAAAGAATGTAGGCCAATATCAAAACCTGTATTCCATCATCTGTTCACTAGAGGTCTTTTTTTCCTCATAAAACATGGAAATTTATGGTCTGTGCAGTTTAGTTAATTTTAGTTATTTAGGAGCAGAGATATCTTTATACAAATTAATTATAGAAAACAGATTTTGGTGGTTCTTGGAAACCTATAGCCCTATAGTACAGAAGTTCTATTCTTCATAAAAAGTCATAAGCTTTGTGCTGAGTTTACAAGGCCTCAGGACTGCAACTTTTTATGTTTGTTCTGGCTGAACCTTTGTTAAATTTCTTGAGCTTGGTTTAGCTCAAAATTTCTTTACTTGGTTTAGCTGTGACTGCAATTTCACAACAGGAGTCTGTCTATATGTGATTTGTAACACTTTTGTTTATCTGTGCATGGTATGACTATAGTTATTTATATAGAGATAACAACCCATTATTCCATGTAAAATGAAATACTTCAAGACAAGGGTAGATGGAGCTTTGAGCATCTAGTGGAAAGTGTCTCTGCCCATGGTAGGGGGGGTAGGACCAGGTGATTGTTAAGGTCCCTTCCAATCCAAACCATTCTATGATTATATGTGTTGCACTTTGGACACAAAAGAAAGACGCAGACACCTGTTGAAGAGAGACAGAGCCAAACTGCGGGCCAAAAACCTGGACAGGACTGCCTGAACTTTATTTTATGTATCTTTCTAGAAACCACAGGGATTGGAGGGAGAAATTGCCACCTTTCCATCACACTGGTCAAAGGAAATATCCATCAAATTTCTTCGCCCAGGAGAAAGGAATGCAAACAATAGAACACAGTTAGAAAAACATGGCTATGTTTACAGAGAATGTGTGAGAAACTGTTACAGAAGAATGAAAACATTGAAGAACTGCAAAATTCAGGGCAACATATATGATCCTATGATTCTTTTTTACAGCTCTTAGACAATGATGTAGTGTAGATAAATACAAGCCTGGTAGGACAGCAGAGTCCTTGAGAAGGAGAAACACAGGACATAGTGCAGGAGAACACAGGCAAGGGATAATGTGAAGACACAGGCTGGCATTAGAGGTAGCTCATCCATGGACAGATCTGGAGTGGGATTTACGGCTAACGGAGACAATGAAGTTATGTCTGATATAGGCACCATACACAGAAAATTTGGATGTAGTGCGTAGCTACTGACAGATGAAGAGGTTGGTGTAGGAGCATATTAGCCAAATCTGAACATGGACACACATGGTTACCAAGGCAAGGAAAGGGAAAACGTCAGTATGAACACTGGTAGACTCCATATGCTATTTGCTGGAACACCTTCCTAAACAACGACCAGTAAAATGAAACTGCTAAACCTGGAACTCAGAGAAACAGGGGAAGGGAGAGCACAACACCAGGACAAGGGATAGAGAAAGAGAATTGTGCATATGACAGTTTTAAGTCCATAATTCCTTTGTTCTCTGTATTTTTTTATTTTTTTTTAGATTTCAATAAGTAACAATTCCTGGATTTGTCCACGGAGATTTCACTTATTAAATTCTTACTTTTGTTTATATGTATATATATATACAAAGTGAGTTTATTCTTTTCCTAGAAACAAGATTTTGAGTATAACACTTTCACATGAAATTTACTGAAATTCCTGAATTATATTGGCTAGAATTAAATCTATATTGTGTCTAAAACAATAATGCATGACTTCCAAAAAGAGCAAATTAATCTTTTAAAAGCCCCACAAGACAAATAATAGCAACTACAGAAGCACTTTTGCAGCAATAATTCTCTTGCTGAGCGTCACTGATTTAAATCACAAGTTTCCTGGGGAATAGTACCTCAATCCATCCCACTCCTGGAAGTTTAATGCCAGGGCCCCTAATGTACACCAAAGCCTGGGAGGGATCGCAGGTCAGCAGGAGAGCACTGAAGAGCAGCACAAAGGAATTCCAGCCATCCAGCCAGTAGGTTGGCTTCATCAGGGTCCCAACTTAAATGTCTCTATGCCAACTCAGGCATCATGGGGAACAAACAGGAGGAACTAGAGACATGCACATACATGAAGGGCTATGACCATATTGGCATCACGGAGATGTGGCAGCATGACTCCTGTGACTGGAGTGTTGCAGTGGAAGGATACAGGTTCTTGAGGAAGGACAGGCAGGTGAGACAAGGAGGGGATGTCATCCTGTCAATGACCATCTGAAGTGCAGGGAGATCCACATGAGGATGCTATTGAACTTGCTCTCATTCAAAAGTGACCTCTAAAGGTTCATAAACAACAAAACTAAAAAGGGAAAACTCATGTCATGTGGCAGCGTATGTGGCAAAAGCCACAGCCCCAGAGGCTCAAGACTGGTGGGCACAGTCTGAGGTTGCCACAGTCTGAGGCATTCTCCCTACTCAGGGAGAGTTTTTGGTTCACCCCCAGTGCCCCTTGTACCTTCGTTTACATATTTCGGTTGGTTGCTACATTACCTAATGTTCTGTATAAGGTTATGTTCTGGAAATTTCATTACAGTTCAGTTCTCTATTGGTTATATGTTAATCCTTGTACCCCATTGGTTACTTTCCCTGCTTGTATCCCCATAAATCCCCTGCTGTCCCTAAAACCTCGCCTTTGGTAGCTGAACCTTCAGCTCTCCCGGACCCCGGACCCTCTCCTACCTTCCCTGCCGCTTCTCCCGGGAAATAAAAGAGCTGGAAAGCACTCCAAGGCCCTTCCCTCGGGTCTTTCTCCCTGCCTGCGCCTGCACCATCAGCCCGGGGCTCTCTCTATCACAAAGGAGCCAGCACTAATGACCTGCCAGATGACGCCCTGTGTTTGGGGAAACTGCAAACTGCAGCCCCTGGCAAACCAGGGTCACTCCCAGAATAATGCTGAGCGGCCTTCAGCAGGCCCCCAGAGCCAGCGATAATGTCAGACATGTTCACCTACCAGAAGGAATAATCAGCACCATCAGTTTACTGTATGCTCTTTACCGAACTGGGTGATGTCAGTGTCAACAATTCATAGCTTGTCTGCAGATGGTCAGGTGAACATAAACAGATTTTTGTAGCCCTCCACTGTAAGCTCAAAGGACTCACCCTTGATGTGAACTGTAGCACTAAAATTTCTGCATGAGTGCCAATTCCTGCTGTAGTGTGAGACAAGGGTTAAACAGACATGAGAGGTAGAGGGTCCTTTTTGGTATTATTTATTATTATTATTATTATTACTATTACTATTGTTATTATTTAGTAGTAGTAGTAGTAGTAGTAGTTGTTGTTGTTACTATCATACCTATTCTAACAATACTTCAATGTATCCAGGAAAAATCAAGACTCAGCTTTATACCAGTCTACATATGCAAAATAAAACCTGGGTTTCCAAACCCTATCCTTGAATAAGCTGAGGACATTTAAAAAAAATAAATTATTAATTCCCTTTATGTTCTATAGTCAGCAACAAAGAATCTCAGAGTTTAAGGATGTGAAAAAAATGTAAAATGTAAAAATATCTCAGCCTGTCTTCACAGAAGAGGTGATCAACTGTGATCAATTTAATAGCCTCCACTGGACTCCCTATATGTAGGAAACAGTTGTTCAGGAGTAGTAGTAGTAATCTCAGTTTCATTCCAAAACAGGAAAGTGGTTGCTATTTTGACTATCTGTTCTAGAAATTCAAGTAAAACTTTTGATTGTTCTGTCCAAGACATCTTTAAGAGCCCTGTGAGTGTGTTTGCTTCTTTCTAAATGTCATAGCACGTCTGGATGGGTCAGATTCCAGATGACACTAGCAACCTTATTTGTTCTGAAATCAATGAACCTTTTTTCATACACACCAATTAGGAATTTAAAAATCACTCCTTCTAACAGTATGCTTTTGAGAACAGCAATATCATCTGAAGAAGATAGTTTACATATCTTAAATAAGTTTTCTGTATTAAGAGCATATATTTACTGATCATATTAAAAGAGAAAGTTTTTTATGCTTATCACACAACTCCTTTAACCAGCAACAGATAAGAGTCCATATTGGATATGGGTCTACCTTATGAAAGATGTTTTGTAAAGCTCTCTCTTGTGAGCCAATGTATTTCAAGAAAAGTTCATGTGATTTATAAAGTCATCATTTCAATCTATGCAAATAGCTCGGAGTATTGTTTTATTTTTTTCAATAGTTTTTAGGCAAATTCTGCTTTGAGGGGGGAAAGATTGCTTATCGTTAAAAGAAATGAGCAAAGATAGATAGAAAAAAAGGTGACAAATGCTTTAAATAGCAGGAAAGCTGGCTTAGGGACATCATGTCCCTTGCATCAAGCACATGCTAAGTGGTTTCAAATCAGTCACCCTGACCAGGAGAGAGAGCCTGGAGTCAAGAAGGAAAAGCAGGAAATATGTAGTGAGAAAAGTGTCCCAAAAGCACTTGAAAATGATGTAAATTAATGCTGAAAGCTTCAGTAATAACCCAGCCCAACATGTCCTTCCACTCAGCTTCTCAGAAGAGAGAGGAAGTTTTTGCATCACCAGGCTTTTTCAAATGCCACATTTGATAATAATGAAAAGATGCAAAATTTTCTGAAAATACATAAATTGCATTTCAGCTGTGTAGACGAATAGGGATTATGAATTTCACCCTGCTAGGACCAAATCAGTATAAATTGTGAAAAATGCTTAAATTAACCACAATTTTAGGAACTGATCTTTAAGGCCTCTGAATGCTTCAGAAGAAATCCTGAATGGTTTTAATCACCACTAACTCTGAAGTATGTGCATATAGAGGAGGGGAAAAGCAGCATCAACCCTGATCACAACACAGTCCCAGACAAAGACACCTGCATGGCCTCTGGACTAACTCAGCCAGAAGGAGCTATAAGATATCAGTGTGACACCTCACCCAACGAAATTAGAACCTGTAAAAGTGTTTTGAGGCATAGCATCATTTAGTTTAACTAAACTGCCTCTGATATCCCAGCTAGAAAAAGAGGACAATTTATATTTGGACTAACAGTAGTTCTCGGTGCTCCAATTGTCTGTATTCAGAGCCCCAAGTGTACATTCTCTATCAAGCTGTACATTAAGTACTTTAAACTGTGTTAACCCTTTTTCTGGTTCAAGTATATTGCCTGTGTCTAGTATCTACAGCACATTATATACAGACATCTTCAGATTGAAAGAAAATTTACATTTTTTTTACAAATATTCATCAAATAAAATAAAACTTGTTAAAAATGTAAAATTTCTGTGAAAAAAAAATGCTTAACACGCTTTAAAACCCAAATATACTTTCTCAGTAT
>VZRZ01006900.1:577254-613383 GCA_013398175.1 Climacteris rufus | reverse complement strand
AAAAAAAAAACACAACAACAACAAAAAAAAACCCAACAGTTTTAGGTGTGTCTATGGCTTTTAGTCTGACGTGACACATAGGGCAATGTGAAAGCCTATCGCTACAATTTAACTGGAAATTCTAATATTAAGGTGTTATCTATTATCATCACTATGCATCGTTCATAAGAGCAAATAGGAATAAACATGCTCTAAAAGAGGGAATTAATTTTCCTACCCTTGATTAAACATCAGACATCAGTATTCTTAAAACTCTTCATTCTCTTTGTAAATGGAAACTAAAAAAAATATGTAATGGAATTCCAGGTTTTTAAAGTATTTGTCTTATTTTTCTGGAACAGCTGGAATTGAGTCTGGCCTTGATGATCTTCACTGAGGAAAGCCACTGTTGAACCAAAACTGTCAAACTCAGGAAGCACCAAGGAGTATTGATGACTATGGTGGAGGAGCAGATAAAACACAAAGTTGCTGGTGAGGCCAGGAAGATCCAGTGAGGCTCGTACAAACCTGGGTTTTAAAATATCTTGAAATGTCAAAAATAAGGTGCTCCACTCATGAAGAGCAGATTAACATGCTTTCCTGAGCCTGGGTAAGAAACTAAAAGAGTGAAATTGAAGCAGACTGAAGTTACACAATGAGACAGTGTTTCAAAAAAAGGTTAGTGGCAACCCTAAGTAACAGAACAAAATTCAAGGTGGCGTGAATTGAGCACCAGAGGATGGCTCAGGTTCCACACGCAGGTTTCTGCAGATTCTGACCTAAAGTATATTCATATCCACTTACTTCCATACAGTTCTATATATTAATATGCTACTAATACAGCAAATTATCATTTCCATTTTGCAACAGAGAACAGAAACAATGAAGTTAAGCATCCAAATTCACACCAATAACCATATACAGATTGCTGGTCTCTTAATGACAAGACCAATGCCTTAATCACTTTTCTTCCCTCATTTCCATTTCTCCATATGTCACACTTTATGACCATAATCATCCCTTGACTTATGTGTATCATTTAACAATACATCATTTAAAATATTTGCCTCGCAAAGGCTACCAGAGAAAAACATTTTATAAATCATTAAATAGTTTCATTGAAAATCACTTCAAACATTACTATTATTATTAGATGTATTAATAATAATTAATAATGGCCATTAGATCAGACGTTTGTAGCACTCATGATTCTTTTCACTAGAAAGCATCTGTCTTTTATAGAACAACTGTTGGAAGTTAATTGTCAGGTGGGCTTAATTATGTACATTTATACTGAGATTATAATAGACCATAAAGTGAAGCTCTTCAAGATGCTAAATCTTAAAATTCTACACTTAAACAAGCTTTTTAATTCCATGACAAGTTTAAGACAATAAAAATAAGGGCCTAAATATTGATAAGCATATAAATGTGGGGGTTTTTTTCTTTCTGGATACCTATAGGAATTGTATTGTTCTTAAAAACCAAATCAGTACCGTGTAATAAATGAAGCCCAGGTATAGATAAATTCTAAGAGGTATCCATAGAGATTTTTCTCCTGAAACATGGACATAGAGCACTGGACAGTTGTATAAATACACAGAGAGAATAGAAGCTAATTGAGCAATGGAACAGGACTTGATTTTTTAATACAATTTCCTGTGTCCAAATAAGGTACAATTTTGCATTACAGCAAGCAGACCTCTTTAAGCACCATCAATAAAACTTCCAGCTGACCTTTTCACTCCTTCTATAAAGAGGCTAAATGTTACTCACTTTTCACATTCAATAAAAACTATTACTCTGTTCTAGTTCAATGCATATGTGTGTCATCATGGAGGAAAGTCACTTTCCACTATGTGTTAATCTTTCCTTTAAAGTTAATTTCCAAGCTTTTGAGCTGCTAAATATGTAACCTTGATTTATTCATGAGCCACATGTGGTGTGTGACAAAGAGACCTGAAGTTCATCCCAAGGTCTTCAGATGTTTGGGCCTTCAGATCTATTTGTCACAGATTTTCCGTTTTTAAAAATTGATCAAAAGCTACCATGTTTGGCATTTTGCCTAATGCCAGAAAGAATGGCATTGAGTTTCAAAAAAATTGATGGTTATTCTGGTCAGAACTTCAATGGATGTAAAGTGATACAGCAGTACTACCTTCAGTAAAGCTATATTCCCCAGCTAGGAATAACTGGGCTGTTATGATGTATCTCTGAATAATGATTCTTGTAAATATTTTCAGTGACTGGAGTCAAGCTAAGAAGTCTGAAACTTCCTTGGATAATCCCACCATCTGATTTTTTACATAAGACTTTCTATTATCTTCCTGAGATCTTAGTAACTAACACCTTACATGTGAGTATTTTCTAAGATGTGCAGTACTCACGGATATAAGACTATTGATGAGTGTTTTTGGCATGTTTTTTTTTTTTTTTCTGTTATTGTCCAAGCAACCAGTCATAGGAAAATGTGGCTGAAGGCACAGAGATTTAAAAGTTAAACCACAAAATCATAGAATCATAGAACGGTTTGTGCTGCAAAGACTCTTAAAGATCAGCTAGTTCAACCCCTCTGATGTGGTCAGGTACACCTTCCACCAGACTGGGTTGCTCAAAGCCAACCTAGCCTTGAACACCTCTGGGGATGGGGTGTCCACAGCTTCTCTGGGCAATGTGTGCCAGTGTCACACAGTCCTTATCATTAAAAAAAAAAAAAAAAACTTGCTTAAATCTACCTTCTTTCATGTTGCCCCTTGTCCTGTGTCTACAAGTTTTAGTAAAAAGTCTCTCTCCATCTCTCTTACAAGACCCTTTATATATTGAAAGACATAATAAGGACTCCCTGGAGTCCCACAGGGACAAGATAAACAAAGCTTTCACATTCACTGGAGCCAAGATTCGTCTCATATGGACCATTAGACTGCAGGTACCTACTTTACAGATAGTTGCCCTATATTCCCTTCATACCAATGAAAAGAAATAGGTGTCTTTAAACATGTCTAGTTTTGATGTGTATTTTTGGCAGAGAGAAATTTTACTCTAGAGGTACCTATATTTCTCAGGGACTATAAGAGAAACCATTATAACTAGCTCCTACCCTAGAAGCTCTTTCTTTTAGCCCATTAGTCATGAAAGATAGGTTTCAAAAATGAGTTCGAAACTATGGAAAAGTCCATTTCTTTCCTGGAGCTGCAAGAATCCTTCTCCTGCTCTATAGCAAGAAGTATTTTAGAGATGCTTGCTCTAACTTAGCTATAAAGAAAGCCTTTGACAATTTTTTTTGTGCAATTACAATATTGCTCAAAATTGTTGTTCATTAAAATCCCTTATATAAGATCTCATAATACATATTTCAGATTTTTAGTACTCTAGCAGTGTAGAGACATCTTGGGTTATATTCTCCTACAATACCATAGTGTCATTCTTTGAAGCATTTGGAAATAGTTTCTGTGATACATGACATGCAATAAAATATGTGAAGACACTCTAAAAATGTCCTAGAAGTAGTAGTAGGACAAATCAGGAGTCATCAATGTCTCAGGTGTTTTGCATTTCTGTTGATTCATCTCAGTGATTTTAAATACTCTGAGATATCCTGAAAGCTTCAAGAGAGAGTGTGTCCCAAGCACAAACATAAACAACATAAATCCTGTAAACTATATATGTGAATGCTTATGAATTAAGAGTTAGATCACTGAACATTTTTGAATGCTCTGCTAGCACAATGAATCAAGAACAGGTTTTCTAATGCTGGCTTTTAACTGGGATAATTAATTTAAATTTAAATATGATGATTATTGGTCTTCAGCTTGAGTTGCAAAGGATATTCTGCTCCAATGGGCTCTGTGCAAATTCATCTCCATCTCATCAAGACCCTTCCTGGCACCTCATCCTCACCTTTCACCAGGAAGCCTATTTGTAGCAGCATAAGCCACTTGCTTATGAGACACTGGTTCAAGCCTGACTGGAGACAGCAAGTGAGAAAGGCTATATGCATTTGTAGAGAATCTTGGTGAAACTTGAAATGAGATCCATAGGGAGAAGAATAAAAATTTCCCTTTATGTTCCCTGGTGTCGTGGTTTAGCCCTGGCTGACTGCCAAGGCTCCACGAAAGCCCACTTCCCCACCTCTCCTGCACCTGGACAGGGGAAAGGAATGTGTTACTAAGCTGAGATAAGGACACTGAGAGAGAAGAAAACTCCCTAATGAAAGCAGGCTAAAAGAGGCTCAAAACTTACAAGTGATAGAGTGAATTTATTACAGAATTAAAGGAGCAAGCAAAGAACATTTCTCTTAAAACACTCCTTCTCTTCTCTCCGCTCCTCCCCCAGCAGTCCAAGTCCACAGACCTCCCTCCTGCCCTCAGAAAGTAAGGAGGACTGGGTTTTTTCTTAGTCAGTTCATTCCTCAGATGTTTTCTCTTCCTAGCAAAATATCTGAAGGGGAGTTTGGGTATTTTCCTTTTCCTATTTCTCTCAGGCACTGTGGCAGGTTGCAGAAGTTATGTTTCCCTTCTCGGCAGACAGCCCGCCCGAACTCTGCCACCCTTTCGTTTTTCCTCCTGAGGCCAGGCTGATCCAAACTTAGGGTAAGGGTGACACATGGCTTCTTTAACTCAACTGACTCCTTCAGTTCCCAGGAGCAAAAGCCTCGTTATCTGCGTCAGCTCTCACCAGATCACAGTCCCTCCTTCAGGAGCTTACCCCCCTCCTGCTCCGTAGTGGGGTGGATCTCTGCTCCTTCATGGACCCTCAGGGTGCAGGAAAACACTGCATTTGATACAGTCCCTTACCACAGGCCGCGAAGACGATTCAGCTCTGATGGCGAAAGCACCTCCTCCTCCGTCCTTCTTCTTCTTGGCTGACTGTGCTGGTGTCCATATCTGTTGTTTTTTCTACATGCTGTACTCTTTTTCCCTGCCTATCTATAACTACATGACTACATGGCTACAGCTACATGGCATACTTGCCTACTCCTGAGTTTGTTTCTTAAATATGTTGTCACAGAGGTGTTACCTTCCTTCCTAATTGGCCCAGCTGTGGCTTGCAGCACGTCCATCTTCAGGAGCCATCAAAGATAGGCTCTGACTGGACAACTGTGGAAGCTTCTGGCAGCTTTTTACAGGAGCCATCTTTTGGCCCCTACCACACCCAAAAAGCCAGATCCCCTCAAACTACCACACCAGGTTACCCAGAGAGGTTCTGTCTGCCCTATCCCTGAAGTGTTCAAGGCCAGCTTGAATGGGGCTTTGAGCAACTTGATCTAATAAAAGATGTCTCTGCTTTCGACAGGGGACTGGAATTAGATGATCTTCAAAGTCCCTTCCGTCCCATATCTTTCCACGATTCTATCATTTATGATACGTGTTTGTGGATGAAAGCTGAAATCAGTTCTTTACATTTTTCTTATTTAATTTTTTTATTTTCATTGGAACCAAAAGCAAACAAACATCCTTCTTCTCTGTCATTGACTAAAAATATCAGCAATTCCTTCTGCAAAGGCTACCTGGGCCTTGACATTTACTTCATGTGCCCAAACACAGATGACATATTTCTTAGGAAAAGTCAGTTCAAGAAAAGCGAGAAAGGCAGAATCAGAAAATATTGTATCTACAGTTCTTCACTGTGTAGAAATATCTCTCATATAAAACAGAATGTTAAGCGTATCTGGTTTGTGAAGAACACTCACCCTTGGTTCTTACAATTCTGCAGAGGAGAAAAACCTGCCTCCTATTTAAGTCAGTTTTCTTTTCTTTGCAAAAAGCAACAAAAATTGTTGGTTAGCAGGCAGCCTCAAAGATATACTGACCATATTAAAAAAAAAACCAAAAAATCAGAGTTCTTCCAAAGGCCCTAAATCTAGAATTTTTTTCCAGTTTGATACACAAAGTGCTGAATAAACCTTGCTATTCAAAGCTAGTATTCAGATAAATTAATAGGTGCACATACAATGAAAACTTAATTTTTTTTCTCATTTATTTTTCTGTTTTGGTTTTTGCTTTCCTGTTGCTCTTTTCACAGAAGCCCAGTGACTGATAACCTGAGAAATAGCAACCATAATTACACTATAACCATGTTTTCATCAAGATCAGCATTAGTTAGCTAGTAAAATGCCAGAAAAATCTAAAAGAAATCTTTTAATTATTTCAAGGACTTTTCAATCAGACTCTTGTGAATATCAGTAAAGCTATCATGTAGGACTAAAATTTATTTCTGTGGTTTTAACAGCAATTGCAGTAAAGAAAAAAATTCTCTTGTCTCAAGTTACATAGTATTACAGAAAAGAATAATAACAGTTTCTCCTTAACAAATTCAGCTTATGCAACCAGAGTTAACAACTTAACATGAGAAGTCTCAATGCAAAATTTCATCCAGCTGCCATGAAAAGGGCAATTTCAAATTAAAAAACAAATGGCCAGATCTGGATGAGATTTCAAAAAAACTAATCTAATCTTAATGCTGAAGTTTTGGAAAATCCTTGGCTATTTATTCCTCCTTGTAGCTCAAAACTTCATTATTTTCTCTTCTCCCTTCCTCAGCTTTAAGATGCTGAGATTTAAAATGCTGAGTCACTACTATCTCTCATTTCCCATCCTCTTTACCTCCCTTAGTTTAAACCAATATAACCCTTGAATAGTGTTCTATAAAAAATACATCAGTCTCTATTTTTCTGTGGGATTAGTCAGAGTGGTTGCAATGAGCTTGTGCCAAATTTTCAGGGTTGGCTCCTTGTTATACAACAAGGAGGTAGGCTCCATAGTAATAGACTGCTTCAGTGTCTCTATTTTTTCTGAGTCTTGGTTTAACCGTTTCAGTTACAGAGGGGAAAAAGCAGATGTAACTTCAGCTTCGTCTACAAAACTCTGTACAAATTTGAATGATGGATCCATTTTCCCTGAGTACACAAGACTAATTACAGGCAACAGTTTACAACTTACAAAAACACTCTCCATGTGCAGAAAACACTCTAATAATATTAAAATTGCTTGAAGGTTATGAAAGCAATCAGATATGTGTGAAGCATATCATAGAATCATAGAATCATTTATGTTGGAAAAGCCCTGTAAGATCATTGAGCCCCATTGTTAACTCAGCAACGCTGTGTTCATCACTAAACCATGTCCCCAGGTGCCACATTCACATGCCTTTTGAACAACCCCAGGGATGACTCACTGCTTAACTGTAGACATCTGAAAGGTATGTGTCTCTGCTTAAGGTGGTCACCAGATGGTCTTTTTATCATCAGTGTGGAAAAGTAGGTTCTTCCAGTGTGTGATCTAAACAAAATTTTCAGATATGTTAAAAGATGACTCTAGGATGACATCACAGGAATGTTGTTTTTATCAACCGATAAAACAGCATATGGTGATGTCAGAATTTGATGAACTTAAATCTTTAGAGGTTCAGAAAAAGGGAATATCCTCCATTACCTTTCAAAATCACCACAATCTCAAAGGAATAGCTTTAGGACCTTAACATGCGCTTACCCTAATGTAGAAAACAAAAGCTATCAATTCCATAAAAAGGTGATATATTTCATCATAAATGGTGACACTGAGACAAGATAGTGTACATACAAGTTTGCTTCATGTACTGGCCATGTACATGATGATTTTTATCTTCTGTATTTACAGTTTTCTTCATCTAGCATTGATTAGATCATCTCACACATGCAGGATGCAGTTTTCATTCCCTTCCATGGATCCTCAAATGTAAAAACAAACAAGTATGAAGCTCATGGATTACAAGTGCAACAATTCAGACATATTTTTGGTCACTTATTCCCATAACAGTGACAAATGCATAATTGAATATGAACAAAAGAGTGAAAATACTGCAATGTTTTACCTATTTTCCCACACATTTGTACAGTAATAAAACTTAAGATTTTCCTGACACCAGCAAATTTTTGATCATGTTCTGGGAGCAAAGGAGAAGCAAAGCAAGACTAGGTGAACATCTGGTTGTGACCATCATCCAGAGTTTCCTGGAAATCTTCACATATCTGGAGTATATTCAGTTGGAAGCAACATCTCAGTTGGGAGTGTAACATTTTAAGAAGAATTTGATTTCTTATGTAGCATTAACACTTTGCTGACAAAGGACTTATCAAAGAAATAGTGATAATGTTTAAGGAGTTTAACATTCTGTAGATCCACTGTCATAAAGTGTAGTATAAAGAATCAGTAAAATGAGTTTCTCAGAAACTAAAACTTGCATTCTTTTTCCCACAACCACATGCCTAATTATTCCAGATATGTTGGAAAAACAGCTGTACTTCAGAAACAGCAGAGAAAAAGCTCAAAATGTCATTCAACTTGCTTATTTCACATTATTCAAAGTGGCTTAGAGGACAACAATTTCTTTCCCAGTGGTGTTCCCTACTGCAGATGCAGAAAGCAGTGCAAACACTAAAGAAAATATTTCCACAGCTCATCCTCTGTAGTGGCATATGAGAAAAAAAAAAAACAAAAAAAAACCAAGCAAACAACAACAACAACAACAAATCAAATAACAACCAACCAATTAGAAAAAAAAAAGGCACAAAATCAAAATAGATAATTCATGTTCTTTATGTTGGTTGGTTTTAGGATATTCTGTTCTGTTAAGAGCATTATACATTCCTGGCAGCAATCCCATTAACTTTAGCAGAAGTTGTGAATGATCACTGCCTCCATAAACCACAACCGTAACTTTCAGGCAGCCATCCTATCCCAACCCTGACCACATCCACATATGTGTGGGACACGTGTTTCGCTTCAATTCTAGATCTCCACTCATACCAGGCTTGATTGTTTTTCACATCGCCACACTAAAGATAGGACATAGGATATGAGCAAAGGATTGGCAAATCCCCTCCTGCAGCCCAAAGCAGGTATTTCCTTACATGTTCTCTACAACTGTGTCTTGCATATTATCTACCTATGGAAATGGTCATATCAAAATTGAGATATAATTGGGACATATTCCACAAAATCCTTCATGAACTGCATCAGATTTTTAATCAACCTGATAAACTGATATTTCTGCAGATAAAAAAATCGCAGTAGTTGCCCAGCGTGGAGAAATTAAAGCAAACAGCATTTGAAAAAGTAAATAATAATTGATCTAGCGGGTGGCATCACCACCCGAGGCAGTGAGGTTGGAACAACATGATTTTTAAGGCATCTTCCAACCCAAGCCTTTCATGGTTCTATAATTCTATAAAATAGAAAGGTAAAATGAGAAATTTCATATAACAGTCTATTATGGCTATGTTACCAGCAGCATCAATAAACAGAAAATCCCTCTGCTGAACTTAACAGCATAATACATTCTGATCTGCAATTATCTCACATGAAAGCTGTCAGCAGGTCCCCAGAAGATATTCTCTGAAGTAGTACATTTATTAAGGATAAAGACATGCAGAATAGGTTTTCTTCTCCTTGTATTGAGGTTTCTTTTTTTAAAATTTATTTTCTTACAGTATTAGAAATCTTACATTTAAAGACACTTTATAGGATCACAGGTCAAGTTGTCCCTGGTGAAATTTTAAGCACAATTTCCTTCATCTGTGAACATAAATAGATAAGCTTCAAATCTTTATTTTTCTATTAGTAAAAATACAATAAAAAAGAAGATAATCTCTGAAGATATTTTTTAATTTTCTGATACCTAGCAGATTTGTAACAGTGGACTTCAGACTCATAAATTATCCTTATCAATTACTAAGCCCTACAACACAATTATTGTGAAGGTTCAAGTGTTTATTTTGGTTGTATCAGGAAGTTGCAATGTATAAAAATTAATTTTAAAATAAATTTTTTAATACATTAAGATTTTATCTTGATGATACTTCCCATTAAAAAGATAAAAGCTTTAAGAAAAGTCCATATCTACCAGCTGTCAAAGTTTTAGTGATCAGTATCAAGTTTTAAGTAATAGGAATGTCCATTATCAGAGTATAGGACTACTATCCATATTTTTCAAGTCAAATTACTGTCACCTCAGAACAATGCAGGACAGACCATGACAGCAGGGATGTTTGCCATCCTTTTAAAATACTTGGAGATTCCAGGTCAAATGGGAGCACATGCCTTAGGAGGAGCAGCTGAGGGAGACGGGGGTGTTTGGTCTGGAGAAAAGGAAGCTCAGGGAGAAGTTGAAATGAGGCTGGAGGTTGATCCTTTCTGTGAAGTAACAAGCAATAAGACAAGACGAAATGGCCTAAAGTTGCATCAGGGAGTTTAGATTTGATATTATAAATTTTTTTTCACTGAAAGGGTGTTCAGGAATTGGAACAGGTTGCCCAGGGAAGCAGTATTACTGTCCCTGGGGGTGTTCAAAAAACATGTAGATGTGGTGTTTAGGGACATGATTCCATCACGTGGATGATCACAGCTGTTGTGAAGAGACTGGATTTGTGCTGGCATGGGTGGTGGGGGCAGGGGGGAGACTAAAGAGTGTCCTTTGTTTTAGGTGGACATCTGTTGGCAGTTGAGTGGATCAGCTGGTGGTGTTTCTCCTTGAGTTAATGAGAAGTGTGAATGTCTCCATAAGTTAGCCAGACCAACAGGGCAGGAGTGAATATGTGGCTTGGAACAGAGTATGGAGACTGAACAACTGGCAGCAGAATTTCAGGGAGAACAATGGGCTTGGGCTGGCTTCAATCCACATATTCCTTCCTAGTGACTGAGGATACCCAGTGCTGTAATGGTCAGTAGGTAATAGAGACCAATAATGGGAATCACCTTGGTGTTATGTTCAAATTGTGATTTGCTATTGTTATATACATTTTTCTAAGAGTAACTTACATTTGTATTATTTGTATCATTCTTGCTAAATCAGAAATCCTGTGTAACAACAACTATCTTGAAAGAAAAAAAATTTTATATTAAACGTTATACCCCTTATGGTCTAATATCTAAAAGAACCTGGACAGAATTTATTGGGCGCTGGCAAACCTTAATGCCAGTCCTGCACGTCAGGTGTATTTCAATAATTCAAAAAGCTCAAATAAAATAAAAAATATATGTTGACTGCTCAGCCTAATTGTCTCTATATTTGATCATTTATGCAAAGGCAGCCATTCTTAGACTCTCAGAAGGGAAAATGATCCAATACTGCGGAACCCACAAGAGGTGTCATGTACCACAGCACCTATACTAAGACCCTCTTTTGTAAACAACAGCAGAATCGTTTCAAATAATGTCACAAGAAACAATACTTTATCATCATCAAGGTCATTCATCTTTCAAGATATCATCCAAAATACGGAAAATGACAATTCTGAGCAATGACATTGCTAGTATGTTCACCTAGCCTCTTTGGTTGCAATATGCCTGGATGTTATCTGGTACTTCAGCAAATGGCAGGGCTACAAATGAGAGAGGAAATAATGAATAAAACACATCTGAAGGTCAGCCCATATATACTCTTCCCTGGCACTGGCTGCTGAAGGAGACTATTCAGACATTTCCATGAGTAAACACAGGAAAATTTAGACCTCGGGGCAGGGACTTCACCTTGTATTATAACATATAATTGCACAAAAGCACATGAAATGCTTACAACAAGTAAACATTTCTCAAGACCTGTGCCATTTCTGATGATTATCTCTTTCCTTAGAGAGTACTGAGTTTTCACTGCTAAAAATATTCAAAGCCTTCTTGAATGAGTCTGACCCTCCCCTTTATTAAATGGCTTTTACACCAGTATCATTCAGTACAGCATTGTACTTCTACAGATTTCAATTATTTTTTCCAACACCCCTCTGTGCTCAAGAGATTATAAAAAAGGACTACAAGCATGCAATTATAATGCTGGATGAATGAGACCTGTTTCAATATTTTGCTCCAAATGACCCTTCCTTGTCATCATTCTAGGGAATGAACTGCCTTTTAATGTTTGTTAAATGCCACTGACAGAAGACCCTGTCTGTAGCTTTATATAACTGAGTGTGAAAATGATTTAATGTTTCAAAACTATCTGGAACTCATACTGTGGCTTTCTCAAATCGATTTTTGACAAAGTAATTCAAAGTTATGTGCTAAAACTGTATTATGCCACTTGTTCTGGAGTCTGCCATCGTCACCTGGTGCTCCCAGACGATGACACATAGCAAACCTCATCAGCTGCACAATTTTCTGAGCAACAGAAAGACTTGAAAAACAAACAAAATTGAAGATGAACAACTATCAAAAGAGACAGCAGGTGGAAAGCATTATTTAGCATTGAAGACAACAGCAACAGCAAAGATTTAGATGTCAGATAAGATGCTATCAATGATGATCTGGATTCATGAAAGATATCTATGACAGACTGAAACTCAGTATGAAAGGCCAGGACTGTACTCACTTGTCCGTTTGGGCCAATAAGAGTGCATTTGCTGAAGTCTATTAATGTTAAAATTACTGAAATGGGAACTCAGATACACATCTCTGCTTCTAACAATGCAGATAGTTCATAGTTCATCTTATATATCTTTCCCTCAGAGTTATCAGAATACTTTCTTTGGCATCACATTCTTCCGAGTTACTACTATAATTATGTTTGCAAACACTGAATCAATAGGAAATAATTGTTCTTTTTGAAAGGCACTTAATCAAGCCAAGATGTGAGACATTCACCATAAATGAGTTTGTCCTGCTACACAGCCTGCAATCTTGCTCAGTATTTCATATTCATAGTGACAATGTGAACATTTTTTTTGTATTGTGGTGGTAAAGACCCCAACAGACAATGAGCCCTATGAACACTTGCACAGATTGAAGAGATTTAGATGGGAAGACAAACATAAATCCATGGAGGTGAAGTCACATGTTCAACAGATGAAAAGATACAATTAACTCTACCTCAAAAGACATGGAACTGAACTGGAGGGCTGTCTTTTTCCTCTCTTTTAATGTCAGATTAGATTTCTTTTCATCCCACTTGCAAATAGAGAAATATGGCAGTATGTGTATTCAGTCTTCAAAGTAGCTCAAAAGTACACTGGGATATATGAACTTGGGAAAAAGTCTTCTAAACAGCAAATTTTTGCCTTGATCTAAGACTGAAACCCTCACACAATTATTAGATACAATAAGAAAACAACATCACACTCATCCACAGATATACAGGGCCTATAATCCTTTACAAGGATAGCTTGTAAGCTAGAATAGTTTAAACTGTTTTAACAGAACTGTCTTTCTATATAGAAGACAATGTTATGTGATGACATAAAAGTTTTATTACAAGAAATTTGAAATGGCCAAGTGAATTGCACTGGCCAGATCAAAATTCTTCCAGTAATAAGCTTTATAATGCAATCCTTTCATTCAGTTAAGCTTCACATTTTATATAAAATCTGGTTTATAATATTTTTATTGAATCTTTAAAAATGTATCATACGTATTTGTATGCCTGTAAAATCCAGACTACCTTGATATCATGCATCTACCTATACTGAAAATGAGAAAGAAAAAAGAAGGTATGGATTTTTAAAAAAAAAAAATCTGTAGAAAACATTTAAAACTATTTACACCAGATTTTATTCTATCTTTTGGGTGTAAATAGAGAAGTCAGCAGAAAGATATTACTGAGGAATGGGAAACTGAAAAGGATCAGTCCTTTCCAATATAAATCAAAATGTCACTCCTGTTTTAAGGTTCAATATTTCATCATCTGTCAGGTTTCCAAATAAATGCTGCATAGCACTTGATGTGGCTGAAAAGCTGAAATTCCAAGCTCAGAAAGTGTATTTCTAATCCTGACAATTCTCAAGAGATTAAACCTTAAAATAGAACAGGACTAAATACTGTATTACTACAACTTTTAGCAATATAATTGCCAAGATCTACTTTTAGTAGACCCACCACTGAGAAGAGAAAATGGGTGCAAAGGAAGGAGGTGGGTAAAAAAGGCTGAGGAAAAAATCCCACGACCAACACCATCCCCATACTGAAACGTCAGGAAATATGTTTTGAAAATCTGAATTATTTCTTTGCACATACAAATATGATGCCTTTCAATAGGGGAGGTACCGTGGCAGAAAAAAGGGGTAGAAATTGTGTAGGTCTCTAGGTGTATCATTATTTTTGTTGGGTTTTTTTTAGTGTTCGGGTATTAAATTACGTAAAGTGCTACATTATGGAAAGAGAACAAGTCTTATGAGGAGTAGGTGAGTGAGATGATGGTGTTTAGCCTGGAAAAAAGGAGGCTGAAGGGAGACCTTATCACTCTCTACAACGACCTGAAAAGAGGCTGTAGCCAGGTGGGGCTCAGTTTCTTCTCCCGGGTAACAAGCAACAGGACAAGAGGAAACTGCTTCAAGCTGCACCACAGGAGGTCTAGATTGGATATTAGGAAAATTTATTCATGGGAAGGGTTGTCAAGCACTGGAACAGGCTGCCTAAGGAAGTGGTTGACTCACCATCCTTTGAGTATTTAAAAGACATGTCAATGTGGCACCCGGGGACATAGTTTAGTGGTGGGCTTGGCAGTGCCGGGTTAGCAGTAGGCCTTGATGATCTAAAAGGTCTTTTCCAATATGATTCTATTATTCCATTCTGTACATTATAGCACGAGTTTGAATTGAGAAAAATAAGGTGGAAAATAACTACTATTTATTAATGGTGTTTTGTTACTTTTTTTTTTTCCAGCTAGACATTTAGTTATAAATTTCTACTGAATTAAGTTTTGGGGTAGAATCCCCTCCGCATTCATTTATTTCAATGCTGGGTTTGGTGGTTTGATCCTTTTTTCTTTTCTTTTTCTAAAATCATGGGGGGAAAATGTGATTTGTGGAGGTCCAGAAATCCTCTTGGTCTGAAAGCAGAACTTCTTCATCCTGTTATGAGTGATTGAAATTACTTTGGAACAAAACAAAAAAGATGACTACTTAATGAAACAAAAATGTTTATAATTTTCCCTTAGACATAATATTAGGTATGTATATTCGCATACATGCACGTAGAAAAGATTTATAAAAGTAGTCTCTGCCACCTACACTGCAGTTACTGCATCCGCACTGAACAGGCAGTTAACCAGGAGTCACAACAGATGAGAGTTTTTGACAAAACCAGAGAAGAAACAGCTGCTCAACACTCTTGAGAATTCAGGTCAGTTTATGCTCTTTTTAGAGTACAGCTTATCTGTGATATGAAATTAACAGTACCAGAACACACAGTATTTGCAAATTCAGATGACTGTTGTAAATGCCATACCATGGAAGGACTCCAAGTCCCATTTGGTTACATGCTTATGAATTCAGCAGCACAAGCAACTTAGCAAAATAAAAGCAGAATTAAAAAAAGGGAAAATGTGATCACAAGATCAAGCTAAAACTGTTTATTGCTGATCAGAAGTGCATTAATTAAAATGAAAATATATCATATGTATTTAACAGACACTATCAGCATTCTGGAGGTTTTTCTGCATTAACAAACTAAACTGAAGAAAGCACACACTCATGATTTGTAGTTACCTCTTAAATTAATAAATCAACTGTCACATAATTGTGACTTCTACCTGAATGACAGCTCCAATTAATTTTGTATTGGTTCCCAGAGCAGAGGTGAGGTCAAGGTATCTTTTGGCTGCATTCCTAAATTTAAACAGCAGACAATCTCATCCTTCTGGTTAAAAGTAATCAATACCAGCAATTTATCATCATTTGCTTTGCAGCGCACACTTGTGCTGTTTAATCAAGTGTCTTGCCTGATTTGTTTGCTCACAGTTGTGTGAAAAACATTGACTGAGCATGCCCGATACATTTTCTTTGCCACACAGCATCACTACAATGTCTATTGCCCCTTGATTCATGCTCCAAGTGAGGTGTGAGATGACTTATGCAGATTGGCAAGGACTAGAAATAAGACACTGATGCTCTAAAGATCTCATGAGAAATGAATCATTCTTGGCAACAGGTTCTCTGATGGAACAAAAACCACATCACAAAAGCAACAATCAATCAACAACAATGAAAAATCAAACAAGAAAATAAACAAGCAAACAAATTCCCCAACCCCCCAAATCACAAGAGTCTGATTAACAACTTCCTTATATTAAATATAAATCAATCCTCACTGAGATTTAATGTCAGAGTAGCTGAGTTATGTTACGTTAAAGTTAAGGTCTGTGACCTTTTTGTAGTCAAAGTGTAAATACATAATTTCTTGTTAGAAGATATTCAGTTTATTGCATATAAACAGTATATAATATTTAAACTCTTTAAGCAGAAAAGCAGCTGGTTTAGCTCTTTAATGGCAAACAGTATGATTTCCAGCTCAGGAATTTAACTACTTATGTTCCAGTTCAATCAGAGAGTTAGGGGAGGCGCAGCATGACCTATTTAATCTCATTTCTCTTGAAGAAGTTCCCTAAAAGTAGGTCTGTATCAGGGATACCTGGGAGACACACTGGAATGCTGTCCAGTTTGAAGTCTTGCTGGAGGATGATAATTCTCTTGTATGTTTTTTCTGTCTAGGTTTCTTTGTTTTGCAAACCAAGGCATGGGGTAAAGGAGAAGGGTGGATAAACTGGTGTTACCCTGCTATGAAGTTTGAACATAGGTAGGATCTAAATCTAGGAACTGGTAAGATGAGCTACCAGGTTCTGTTAAAGATCTAAATAGAAAGGAAGGCTTCTGGGGTGAATCCACTCTGTCCTAATTAACTGAACAGCCATAAAGTCCCAGGAGAATTGTAGTTGTCCTTTAATATGAAAGGCAAGCTTGCCTGACTTTCTGTTGTTAGTCTGTTAAATTTGTTTTGTTTGAAGTACTTTTTCTTTCAAGTATCAGTAAGCATCTTTGCCTGTGTCCTAAAGGAAGAGTCGTCTGGATTCACTCAGCTGAAACCTGAGTGACTGAGGTTTTCTAGGGGAGTAGAAGCTATTTGATTAGGGTGCTGTATGACATGTAGCGTCTTGGCTCGCAGTTTGTCCATGCATTGAGAGCTGTACTGCTTGTCCAGGAATTGAAAGCAGCTGCAGTGGTGGTGGAGGAGATACACAAAAACATCTAGTAGTGTCAATCAGTTTATCCAATGCAGGAGTGCCATCACTACTAGACATGTAGTTATGTCACTGCAAAATACCAAAAAAAAATGGGGTTGTAGCTCCATGAGAAGGGATCTCTGTTGTAACTGTCATTGAAATTGCAGGTGCAGTCCTCAAGCATACTGTGAAAGTGAGCCAAGAGAAGCAGGGAGCAAAAATTTTAGCAGGAACCCATCAAAACCCAATTTTCCCTGTATTTTCATCTAAAATTGTGCCTTTTTCCTATTTACTACTCCATCTTTCTCTAAGCTTTTTCTTCTGGTGGGGTGATGGGGTGATTTTTTTTAATTTTCTTGTGGATTTCGAAGGAAGAGAAAGTTTCATTTTCTTTTTATGGGGTTCATATTTTTTGGAAAATTGGGAGTTAAAAAGAGGTAAAACTTCAATAGCTACCACTCAAGTTTATGCATCTCCTCTGTGAAGGCATTTTTCCAAGTTTCCCAGTGCTCCCTTGCTTTAGAGAAGGATGATTGTCTGTGGCACTCTGCCATCAATGTGTTGAGCCTGAAAGCCACCCAAGGTCAATACAGTTCTGTTCTGGAAAAAATATATGTTATATTTTAGCCTCTAAAACTAATTTGCACAAACTATTAATACTATAAATTAAGGCAGATAGTATGGAAAGCATTTTTGAGCATCTAAGGAGATACAACTTCACTAAACAAACGTAATATACTATATCATCATTATGAAAATTTGCTTTCATTGAAGTATGAGTTTGTTTATTACTTGCTCTAAATGCTGCACTAAAGTCCAAACAAACCATCAGCTATACCTCTGGCTGGGAACTAGAAAATAATTGGCAGGACACCACTTTTAAATATTCTTTCCATCACCTTGTATGTCACTCAGATCTGAAACTGTTGTAAATCATTCAATTCCATTTGCCTACATCTAAAGATTAATTTTAACCAAAAAGCTTCCAAAAGTACTATTCTAGGTTTTTACACCTGTGGAAAGCTTCATAAAATGTATATTTCTATTGCCAATAGTTTGGGGAAATTCATGATTTAAGTGCCTGAACATGCCTTGTAGTGACCCATTGTTTTCCATCATGAGTATAAGATATCTAGAAGTCCAGGGGTAATGTGAGGTCATTAAGCCATAATGCTTCCTTAGAAACACACCGGGACTACAAATTCAGTGAATTGCATATGAAAATATGAAAGCTCAGTACATCCAGAGGCGCTGGAGAGTAGAAAAATCCACCCCAATAAAGCACATATGTTATATTTATATTAGAGCTTAAAAATACTGAGGTTGAAAAAAAAGCTCAGAATTTCTCAGGAACCAATGAGAAAGTACATAGGACAGAGCGATATAAGGATGATTTTACAGATTAGGCTTTTATTACATTATTAGATTAACTGAGAAAACCTGAGGTCCATGAGAAGGAGATAGTATCCATGATTTGGAGGAATAGACACTTGCATAAGGCAATATTAGAGATTGCTTGCTGGACTGTGGTCACAGCCTCTGAAGACTCACAGCAGTGACGAAATTAAGGCAGGGAACTGTAGGCAAGGAATTTATTATTTTTGTCAAGATCTGAACATCTTTTCTGAGACCTTTAAAGGAAAGAGGTTTTTTCAGAAAATCTAGCAAAATCTTTCTGTCCTTTCCATTTCAGTCATTCAGAGCTAAAGCGTAAAACCAAAGCACCCAAAGAATCAGAGATTCAGCAAAACTCCTGTAGAGATTCTGCATTCATTTTTGGGTGAGAGAAATTTGTGGGCTGGAGAACAGCATCCCAGATCCATGCAGAAGTAACATCCTGAGTTTCTGCCCAAAACAGGCTTCAGATCAGCTGGAGATGGTTACTGGAACCTGCTGAGATCTGGAGAATATAAAAGCTACAAACATAGTGCACTGATGTCCAAACACAGCAGTTTGGTCAGCCTCCATCTGGGAGGGCCTAGTCTATGGTATACCTTCCAGGGAAAAATTCTTCATAATTTAGTGGATTTTCTACCCTGTCAACTCAAACCTGTAGAGGAGGTACCGACTTCCCCTGTTGTACATCTTGAATTATAGCCAACCCTCTAATTTCTGCTAGTGATGCTAGCTCACAGCACCACACAGCCAAACAGTTTGCACCAATAAACATGCAGTGATAGACAAAAGTTTTCAGGTTGTACTAGCAAAGGAGAAGTTCCTGTAAACAGTTTCTTTTTCGGTCCTTTCCATTCTATGTATCTTTTCTCACACCAGAAATAGCAAATAGGTTCACCATAGAAATAAAAAAGGGCAGCATATGTAATTTTAGCTTGAAACCCACACTTACAATTGAAAATGGAGATAAAATCTGGAACTGTGAACTTTTAAAATCTGCACAAAAATGAACATATAAAGCCATTTTCTTTTATACTTTATTTTCTCTTTGTAGATACAGGACCTCTCTCAAGCCAAGTGAGAGTTTTTCCATTTCAGTGGACTTTAAATTATATCCATGGCACACAGAGGGAGCATATGCTCTCTATAACAGAGGGATAAAAACAGCATCTGCAGAGCAAGATGACAGGGATCTGCAGGAATCTTTGTTCAAGAAGATGTATGTTGCACTCTTTTCACTATTACTTCATCATTCTTCTAACCAGAACTGCGGATGATATGGAAGACATGTTTTCACTGAGGACAAAGCAATGCTAAACATAAAATCAGAAGACAATAGCTCTGCAAAAAAAAATTAAAACAGGGCTGTACTACACCCAAGAAGAAAGATGTGTTCACTCATTTCTTCTTGTAAATATGATTCTTTCTCTAGGTTTGAACATTAAATCAAAAGATTCAGAAACAGAGTCTGCATGTGATTATTACCAACTAGGAGAACATGAAATACAGTGGACTCCAGCACCAAAGCTTACCAAAGATTTGTACTCATCTCTGTTCCTGTCTGAGCCAATAACCTGATAAACATTGATTGATTGTATTATTATTACTACATATTTCTTTCAACGCCTTTTGCAGCCCTAAGAAATAAATTATACCACACAGGTTTCTAAGAACTTCAGTGCTTTGGAAGTGAAAAATCATACTGAAGGAATGTACCACAGAAAATACAGGAAGATATTTGGAACCAAACGCAAAAGATTAGTTACTCGGTAGACAGAAGATAGTTACTTCAGAAGTCACATTATCAGTTGATTGAAAAGCTATACCTAGTGAACTACAGATTCCTGCACAGTGAAATAAATTTTCGCTTTCATCCTAATTGTTCCTGAAGTTTAATAGCTGAATATTAGTCTTATTCACTACAACCCTTTGAACTGTGTCCTTGAACCAGTTCTTCATCCGGCAGAGAGTGAGCTCATCATGCAGCTGGACAATTTATCCAGAAGATGCTGTGAGGGACAGTATCAGTATCTCACCAACATCCAGAAAACCTACATCCATTGTCACTTGTTGTCACATGGAATTCATTACAACCTTGGCCAACACAGCACTGAGTCTGAAATAATAAATTTGCTGAAAGAGAGTGCATTAGCTTTTTTCTCCATTGTCATAACATACTGGCTTGATTTTGGGACAGGTTGAGGAAAGAGAGAAAAGAGAAAGTCCCTATTTGCCTAGGAAAGGCTTACACAGCCATAACTCAACATGCCCAAGGCTCACTTGTGAGGACAAAACAACCTGGTGTAGAGAAGAGCTGCCCTATTGAACCATGGTTAACACAGACATCAGGCTTGGGGATTCAGCTGCATCCCCATGCACAAGGATGTTGGTTCTTATGGATACTGCAGTATGATGCTGCAAGATCTTCCTCCTCAAAAGGGAACATGGACATAAATCTGGTCCTTCTGTATAAAGGTCTCTCCCTTTTGGCACCGAGGATGAAATTCCCTTAAGATATGTGTTTGTATAAATGATCTTTGCAAGAATTAAATATCATTTATAGATCATGGTCTGTACCATGTCTGCAGGACATTTATTTACAAAACAGATGAACTCTCATATACTGGAAACTATTGGTCTTAATTTTAAAGAGCTTCTGCATCTGGTTCCTAACACTGCCTTGTTAAACTTATTGAATCCCCTAATTGTTGCTTTAACTACAAGTTCCTACACTGAGTGTCAGATCTGAGATTCATTCATTCTGTATCCCCTCTTTATTATTTGCATTCTAGTGCTGACCTCTAGTATTCTGGTTGGATTTCTCTTTGAACTCCAGGTGTTTTTCTTTGTACTCTCAGGCAGGTACATAACCTAATATGTACTTCTATCTCCTCACATACAAAGTTGTTTGCAGGCAAGAACCTCCGATTTTTCACCTGTTAGCCTTTTTTATCTTTTAATTCCGGTCTTTCATTGCAAGATATATACAGACGTAACAAAAATTCAACACTTTGAATCAAATGCTTTCCTGAATGTTCTCAGTTTGATGTCAGCCTCACACTTGAAAGTAGTTCTCAGTGACTATTTGGCAGTAGCTAAAACTTGCCAAAAGCCAAACTGATGTAATAAGTGAGAACTTCAGGGAGAAGTGGCAGTGTCTGTGATGGGAACTGGGAGTAGTGTAAAACAGGGGGTCTGAACTATTTCAGGATCATCACTGAGCTGTACAATTCACAGATATTTGCCAAAAAAGAGAATTAAAAACTACAAAAGAGTAAACCCCAAGCCATCCTAAACTAATACTAAGGCATATTCTTAAAGTGTAGAAATAGAGACAATTACACTGTTTCAGATTTCCTCTTTGCCTACTGGGAAGTTGCCTGGAAGTTGACTCTTAAGACAAATGTCTTGGACATGAGTGGTGGAAACAGAATAAAGAAAAAAATATGTTCCTTATAGAGTCATTAAAGCTGGAAAAGATATTTGGGATCAGCATTCCAATCATCAACATAGCACTACCACCATGTTCGCCATTAAACAATGTCCCCACATGCCACATTTACACAGTTTTTTAACACTTCCAAGGAGAGTGACTTCACCACTGCCCTGGGCAGCCTATTCCAATGCTTTACAGTCAGAACGTTTTTCATAATATCCGATCTAATCTTCCCGTGGTGCAACTTGAGACTGTTTCCTGCCATCCTATCTCTTGTTATCTGGGAGAAGAGACTGACCCTCACCTCACACAGCCTACTTTCAGACAGTTGTAGAATGCAAGAAGGTGCCAGCTCTACCTCCTTGTCTTCAACAAAACACCCTCAGCTGCTCTTCATTAGACTTGTGCTCCAGACCCTTCCTCAGCTCTGTTGTTGTTCTCTGGGCATGTTCCAGCACCTCAGTGTCTTTCCTGTCCTGAGGGACCCAGAACTGAACACAGAATTTGAGGTGTGGCCTCACAAGTGCACAGTAGAGTGGGGTGATCAGTGCCCTTGCCCTGGTGGCCACACTATTGCTGATCCAGGCCAGGATGCCACTGGCCTTCTTGGTCATCTGTGCGCATGCTGGCTCAGGTTCAGTGGCTGTTGACCAACACCCTCAGGTCTTTTTCTGCTGTGCAGCTTTCCAGCCACTCTTTCCCCAGTCTGTATCAATGCCTGGGGTTGTTCTGTCCTGGCAGGACCTGGCACTTCACCTTGTTGAGCCTCATAGAATTAGCCTCAGCCCATCTGTCATTGGCCATTGACTCAGTGCAATGCAGCTCACAGTGATCAATTATTTGAATTCAACATGAAAACAAAGGATCAGAATAGCTACAGAGGATGGACAAACTAATCAAGGATTTGCTACTGTGCAATGCATTTCATAAGGAAATGTGACTTGTGCAATTGCACTCTATGTTCAGTGTCAGTCTTCTCTCTAGAATTATTCCGTTTGCTCTGAACAACCTGGACTAGTGGGAGGTGTCCCTGCCGATGGCAGGGGCTTTGGAATTAGATAATCTTTAAGGTTCCTTCCAATTCAAACCATAGTCTATGAGACTATGGAAGTGCAGAGTTCATACATTTTTAACTCTGGGGGGAAAGTGCAGCTGAAAAGAAAGACACAAGATCATTTACCTCTATTTTCATACCTCTCAAAATGTCTGCAATGATGAAGAAGTTGAAAAAGGAGCCCAATGCTTACATATTTTGTTTGTCTGATATCAAGTCAGTCAATCAACATATACATTTCTCACAGCCTTTTATAGCATTTTCTATGCCACTGCACAAGGGGCATTGCTGAGGAGCAGAGGTATTCAGAGACTGGTAACATAAAAAAAAAAAAAGGTGCTGGGAAAGCTGGAGATATTGTAGTCAGGATAGGAAGAGCAAATAATCCATGACATAATTTTGCCTGAAATAATCTTTTGTTGGTTCTGCTACTTGTGTACTTTCTGAAATTCTCCCTATCACTGGCATGAGATTGTCACATCAATCCTTACATAAAAAAAATTAAGCACAATCCAAATGAACAAAGAAAAAATAAAAACCTGTAATTAGGATTACATGGGAAATCAAGGGACTTGAATTTTTATTCAGATTCTGTCTCTGTCTGTTTGGGGAAATTATGTACCACCTTTTGAAGACACTGAACAACTTAGATAAGGAAATACCACTGTATTAGTATCCTACATCATTTTCCACTGGGGTCTTTAGGAAATAGATGGGAATACAGGAAAATTATGAAATACTGTATTTTCATAGCAACAGTTGCATGTTGGGACAGTTACTGTGGGTTTTTTTCTGAGCAAACCCACAAGTTATTCATCTGCTGATGTTTTTAAAGAAGTTTTGTGTTCTGGAGATTGCTCTACAGGATACATTGTTTATCCTGTGGCTGCTGGATATCAATTCTACTCTGCTGGATATGCTCTGGGATGGGAGGTGACCTGCAGTGCTTGCTGCAGCACAGACACATATATCTCAATGATGTTGCTGTACTAATGATTTTTATGTGAAATTTAGGAAATATAAGAGTGAAATTTATAGTCAACATGAAGAAAGCTGCTAGAAGAAAATGCTAATCCTGATAGGCTTTGGAGGTTGCCCTTAGCGAAGTAGAAAATCTATTTGTGAGACAGTATCTTGGATGTTTAAGACCACTAGCATGAATACTGTCCAAATCAACTAATTGTCCAGGGAAGTGAAACAAATATGCCATGACAGACTAAAAGATAATAACTTGTTTACTGAAATTTGGAAATTTACATTGAATGAATTGCCAGATGAATAAGAAATAAATCAGACAGGAATTATTGTGGCATGACAGATGCCTCCTGTAGGGCATAAGCACCATCATCTGGAAAAGTGCTGTCTTCAGGGTTTATGTGAACTTGGGAAAAAACATCTACAGATAGGTTTTATGCGACAGTCAGCATGCCTAGCAATTAGGCATGTACAAAGCCTTATAACTGGAAGGCTTCTTAGTTTGTCCCCGAACACTTACATGGTAAGAAATTCCTGGATAAATGTATTTGCCAGTGGCAGCAACTTTTTCTCATTTTCATAACTTTTCCTGAGGTGTTAAGTTTTTGTAGCTGTTGCAGATAACTTCTGGTCAGCCTTGCTGTCAACCCATTTGATACCACTAAAAGTTTATGCCATGTGTTGTGACTCTTTGATTGTCAGAAAGATTAAGCTCTGATAACTGATGACTGTGCCTACTGGAGAAAAAAAAAAAAAAGGTGCTGTCACACAAGCTATTATCTATAACCTCTCCAACTGTCCAGTAGGATTCTATCACAAAATATGATTTTCTGAAGTATAAGATGCTGTAGGAATTCCTGATATATCTTTAAACAACACAAATAAAAAAATACACAAAATATTTATTTTCTAAGATCTGACTCAAGGAGACACAAGCCAGGGGAATAATTTTTCCTTCAGAATGATTCTCCTTTTGCCACTGTGATTGCCAGCCCTGTGACAGTCTTATGGTGTGACAACCTAGGCACTTTTGCAGTAAGTTTCTGGTTCTTATTATAAATAATCATAGAATCATAGAATTGCTTACTTTGGAAGAGACCTCTAAGATCATCGAGTCCAGCCGTTAACCCAACACTGCCAAATCCACCATTAAAACCATATCCTCAAGTGTCACATCTATATGTCTTTTAAATATCTCCAGGGACAATAACTCCACCACTTCCCTGGGCAGCCTGTTCCAATTCTTGACAACTCTTTCCATGAAGACCTATAAGATGGGACTATTTTCTTGTCCTAGGAAGACAGAGGCAAGGAATCTTGAATAATTACATGGGTGTATTCGAAATACAGGAATTTTTCACAACATTGAAGTTCAGGGTTCTGAGTTGAATATGTTGCCTACCTAATATCCCTACAATTTATAGTCAAGAGGGGATTCACAGTCTTCCAGATTCAGCATCCAAAATCTAGCTCAGTGAATTGCTCTGATAAATCCCACCCCTCTTCATCAGTAGGATGAATCTCAGGGATACAAGCCAACTGAATTACCTGGCTGAGTGGGACACCCAGAGGTAGCTAAAATTGCCTCTAGAAAGCTTTGTCTAACCATAAGTGAGAGACAATAGCCATTGCAGTGTTGGATAAAACCAGCCAGCTGTTGAAGCCTCCCAACAAAAGCCAGGTCTTGAAGACATCCAGGAATGGTGATACCACAGCTGAAACCCTGTACCCTGATGGGAAGAGAAACATACTGCAAGTGATGAACCAACCGTCTAGCAATTATATTAAAAAAGTCAGTTATTGTTTTGAAACAATGGTATATGTGCAGCACAGTGCAGAAGCAAGCTAAAGGCCAAAGAACCAAAGGCAGTGATACCAGTAAAGAAATGCTTAAAGCAATTTCTGTGTAAAGGTTTGTAATGAAGATGAGACTTTATTGGATGAACAATGCACAAATGACCATCTGAGGAAGGTGTTTGTGAGGGAGAGAGAAAAATCTGTGGGATTCTTTTCAGTCCTTGAACATTCATGAAGTTAACTAAACTTCTAAAACCAGAATATTCTAATAGCCATGTATCTTAAGGTCAGCATCATGATCTGGCAAAATCACATATTCTTACAATAATCCTTAAGTCCATGATAAAATATTGCCTCCAGTCAATGTACATACTGAAGATGTTATAGGAAAATGTGGGGTGTAAAAAATAATACAGTATTTTGGGGATAATACATCCACACACTTTATTGAGAAACTGCTTTCTTCATCATTTTCATTATAAGGATCACTAATCATGTGATGAATACGTCTAAGCAGAAACCTGGTTTTCAGAAAGACATATGATTCACCATTGCACTCGAACGATTTCTTTTCATAAAAATGAGCTCAAATGTAATGGCTGAGAACATTCCTGTCCTTTCTGTATTTCAGTTGTCCTCTGACTTTCTTACAGCCTCATTATGAGAAAGTAAGAGGCATTTATTAAACTGCTTTCTCTAAAATACTTAGAGAAAGTCTGAAGAAGGCTTTCAATATAATGTCCCTGAAATATAATGTCACTCTTTAAGAAGTAAAAAGTAGAGATAACAATATGGCTTATCTTACAAAGCAACTTTACTTACTATTGTGAATCTGCAAAAATGGTATGGATAATTCTATATGTGCTTAGCTTTGCAATATTCAGAGTTACTGGCTGACAAAACATATAGCTAAAACTAAAATATATACAGTAGCAAAGGCAAAAGTGTTTTTCTAATTTAACTCTATTTGTTGAGGTTCTCAAATGTTCTATACTTGGAGATTTTCAGAAATACTTTTAAAACCAGTGGATGTTGTAATCATGTTTTGGATTACTCTGAACCCACAAGACATCTACAGACACTTCCTAACAGTGGAGAGCTAGAAAGGCCATAATGATGAGGGTGAGAGGAAGTTAAAAAAAAAAAAATTCTTTCTGGAAAAAGCAGGGGTTTTTTTTCTATAAAGGCTTAAATCTAATATGTCAGTTTTGATGCCACTGGAATGAAGTGAAAACAAAAAATCAAATTAGATATTTCATGAAGGCAGGTTCTTTTATGTTGTTAGAACAGAACCACCAATGCTCAATTCCTCTTGTTTTTCAATGAACTACAAGAAACTTGTCCTGCTTTGCCACATGGCTTTTTTTCCTGCCATTAGCCGCATCTCATGAATATGTCAGCATTAGCTTTTGTGAGTAGTCAGAGACTGGTTCAGGATTTTGACGGAGGGAAACAAAAGGTGTGCAGTCAATTTGAAACTATAAATTATGCATTCATTCTGAGTAATAGCAAAATGTCTTTTATTGGTGTTTAAGGATGTCTGTAAATGCAGAAATACAACCTGGTGCTCAAAATGTCCAATTCATAGATTTTGCAGTATTTAATTGGATACTGTTTTCTGTGTTCTTGGGGAGGAGGGCTATAAAGGCTATAATTAATGCAGAGAACCCTTGAGAGACCCTAGATTTTTACTGCAAGATAAATATAAATAAATAAATATTATAAATATTTTTTCAAAATGTGAAGCTTCATACAGTCACTAAACATGCATTAGCTCATGGTTTTCAAGACTTTTGGCTTCGATTATGACAGTGAACAACATTCATTACAGTTCACAGAGGAGTTTCACATAAAGGCATTCAGACAGATTTATTCTTCACTCATCAAACTTGAAATAAACTATATCAAGCACACAGAAAGCAATATATTGTGTCTTCATGGCTAAAGGTCACTGGTTCACCTCCATTAAGACATCTGAAGCAATCCTAACAAAGTTGTCATACTTTCAAGCCATATTTACTGGACCTAATCTTCGTTGAACCATGTCACTGCTGCTGAAATAAACAAGGACATGGTTGTCAAGGACTTTTAATTTTCAGTGACAGCTGTCAAAGAGTCTTTCTTAGACACCAGTCATATTTTAGATAAGAAAATAGAGTTTCAGGCTGCATGCTGGCCACAGAACACGAGCAGTGTGATTACATACACTCTCATTTCCCGAGCTTAATTTAAAAACACAAATGGTAAATTGGATTTTATGGTTCAAATATGATAGAAACAAATACCAAATATGACCAGTTTATTTATTGCTTTCATCAATTTGTATTTATTTTTTAAAATAATTGACACATTGTTCTAGCGCAAAGAAATTAGATTGGACTTTTCTATATCCTGAATCTCCTAGGCACTTTTAAGAAGGCACAATGGACTACAGGAAGCAAAGCCAAGGCTGTTGAACATCAATTGGGTTGGTAAGACCTCCCCAAGGCAATGATTCATGGTTCATGGAAATAAAGTGACAGATGACCACAGACTTTGAAGTTTTTTGTTTTATGGTTCTAGAGATGATCCATGATGCAGGATTTTGCTACAGGCTCAAAGACTAGTGCATGAAACTAGGGAAAGCATGATGCTTTCAATTACGTGTCTCTTCAGCTTGTTCATCTTCTAACCTGAATAACGGAAATATAGGTAGTGGAGCCACGTGAAAATAAAAATTGGAAAGAAAAGGAAAAATCTAATGAGTTAATACAAAACAGATTTTTGAGATTTATGAAATTGATTTTTTTATGTGCAAAATAAATAAATATTATCTTGCAATTCATATTTCTGCCTTGCAGCCTACTGTATTACTCCCAGATTTGCCAAGGAATCACGAGTCTCTGAAGGAGTCCAGAGATGCATCATAGAGGCAAAGATTTAGGAAATACTGAAAGAAGACCAATGGAACAGACTTGAAGGAAGGTTGAACAAGGTTTCTTTCTACAGCTAAAAGTTAATTGTTCTGAGAGAACAGAAGGCAGGATTATCCACAGACTCAGTGTTTCTCAAAGCACATTTTGGAAAAAATTCTCGTTTCTACAGAAGACCTTCTTGGCTATGGTTTCAGAGACCTTACACTGGAGTGGGTATATATTCACATCTCCATTCATTCCACAGCTCAGTTCTTCCCTTTTACATTTTAAAGAAAAAGTATTTCTGAGCCAAAAAGGGACCTGTGGAAACCCAGGTTTCAGAAGAATCACTCAGAGGACTCCATTCCAAGTCTAGAATAAAGAGAGAAAGAACTCCTCACAAACATGCCTTATATATATAATTTCTAAGTTGTGCTACAGGTGGATCAAGGTGAGAATTTGTAGATATACAAAAGAACAAATTCATATATTTGCAATGCAAATTATGAACCCATCTGTAAGGCCAAATTATTCTTTAACATACTGGAAATACAGTAAAATAAAAAAACTCTAAGGGAAAATATGGAGGATATATATTTTACCTGCATCATTTACTAAAACTCTATGAAGAAAATTAAAGTTATGTCCATTTTCCCAGAAGCTCTAAGAACATTGTTACACTTACTGCAAAAAATAATGAAAAATATAGGGTTTTTTTTTGTTTGGTTGGTTTCTTTTTTTTTTGTGTGTGTGGTTTTTTTTTTAATCAGGGATGCAGTTTAATGTTTCAGATCTTATACTGATTTCTCAGTGTTGGAAGGCACCCCCCCACCCCCCACCCTCCATGGGGATGTTAACACAGATAAGCCTGTTTTAGGACTTTAGCACCCTCCTTCAAAGCCTCAAATATTAGCTGCTCTTTGAGACAAAATGCATAACAGGAAGTGTAGCAGCATACTTGGCAGAAGCTTCTGCTTTTGAGCTTCAGGTTTGGTGGGAAGAAAGCCAAGGCAATGCCCTCAGCCTTCTTCCTCCAATACCTGAACCCTCTGCCTGAGCTGTGGTAAAATCCCATATTTCTCTTGTGTTACCTGTACCCATATCTTAGATCCCATATATGGCTATGCCCTAGAAAGCTCTCCCCTCCACTGGTCACTTTGAACTATGCGGTTTCCCATTGGGTGTTTCCTGATCCCACTTCTCTTTAAAAGAGCCCTGCAGGGCTTCCTCGGTCTCTTTCTTCTGGGTTACTCCAGGTCCCTTCCAAGCCGAACCATTCTGTGATTCTATGATTATCGGATGTCAGTTGTAACAAATCCAGTATCCTGTCCAGGACAGTCATTGCAGCTCCCATTAAAGTGATGAGAAAGTTAAAAATAATTCCAGAGAGATATTCCATTTCATTCTGAAATTGATATTTGAGGTGAATGGGACGAATTATTCTTTGGATGTGACCGTTCCTTTCATTGATAGACAGGGAGTTCAGTTACCATGCTAGAACAAAACTTTTATATCCAAGGTGAGATAAGAAAGCACAAAGACGACCAGTGCTGAGGAGTCAAACACTTAAAGCTATTCTCCCTATTTATTTGTCACTCCTTCACTATATTGGTACTGATTAGAACCATTCCCAGGCTTCTTATTGCCTAGATCAGATTTAAAGCCATAGTTCTCGTATCTTCACATGAGTCTTAAGCATTTATCACTGCAATAACATCACCTCACTTCTCTGGTAATGAGCTTAGAGGTTTTATGTATAACCTATGATCATATTTTTTATTGCATTATGAAATTTATGGAAATACACTTCACTGGCAGTTTTGAGGTTAGATGCACAAAGGCAAGTGCAATATTATGTGTTTAATTCCTATTATATTGATTTCTAGGAGATTTAGTTGTATATTAAATTTGTGTATACATAATGCATAATCCTTTGGCTACTAGACACTTAAGTCTTTTGGGAACTGGCAGATTCGCTTTAATAAACTCAATTTTTGCTATGCATTCTGTATTTGCCTACAGAACTGATCTGTTCCCTCTGCACAGTGCTGAACTTCTCTCTATTTTCACAGGCCTGACTGAGGTGTCTTCATTTGACAAGTTTTACTGAAATTTAGCTGTTAAGTGCACGTATGTATTCAGACACCCAAATCCTAAAGGATAGTTAGTGCTGTTAAACCTGTTATGATGGCAACCTCTTTGCAACCTCGATTAGCTCATGCCCAGGGGAAGATATTATCAACTTAAAGTTCTCATTTGTTTATCTTTTTGTGGCTTTGTGTTTTGTTTAGTTTTGTTTACTTGCTTCATTAAGATAACCTGATCTATCATAAGATTTTAACTCCTTCTAATTCACAAACAGCCACAAACTGTAAGAAAGAAAGATGAGCTTTTCCTTCTGAATTGTTTTATTTTTAGTAGCTTTACCACTATTAGAGGGTAAGAATAGTGCTTGGTAAGCAGATTGTCATGTTTTCAGTTCTTTTTGCAATTTTAATGGAGCAATTTGGAGTAGAATTTGTCAGAAGGAGGAAAACAAAGACCCTTAAAGGACACACTTTTAAGAATTGTCTTAAAAATTCTAAAGAATAATTCTTAATGAGTACATTCCATATTATGTTTAATGACACATTGACTGGTTATGTCCATATTTATACACAATGATAAAGGTTTCTGTATTCCAACACATTAGGCTATTTTACAGATTAACAAGGTCAAAGGTATATTCTGTATAAACCTCAGGTTGCTTTGACATTGCTATTTTCCAGGTATTTAGTCTGCAAATAACATAATAAGCCTCTTATTTACCTCTACTTGTGCGTATTTCAGAACAAGTGGCAAGCAAAAGCATAATTTATTATTTTGGAGCAATCATGTTGAATTAATGTCATGCTGTATAGAACTCAATATAACACTCTGAGCCATTAAAAGGTCAGGAGTGCTCTTTTAGTCTTCACAGAAGTTTAGGAGCTGGTAATGAATAAGTCAGTAAAGGAAAAGTGTATTTGTATGAACTACTGTAATCAGGAGTTGTTTGGTATGCAGTAAGCTATAAAGGTGTCTGAATCTCAACAGATTTCCCAGCAGATCTTCTTTGCAACATAGGCAACTACTGAAACTACACTATTGGAAAGTGTAAGAGATATACTACTACACCTTTTTGATAATGTCTCACAGAGCCAGTTTGTGAAGACAGAGATTAGTTGTGGGAAAATGCACTGTATATTAAGGGATGTAAACTCAATGCTGATTATGACAATTACTACTACTTTTCACAAAGAATAATTCTATTTTTACAATATCTTTACAGCAGCATAACTGAAGAACAATAATAACTTTGCTAAACATATATTCAAAGAATACTGTTGCATCCACCAAGCTAAGTCCTCAAGTATTTGTTGCACTACTGCAAATTTTGTCTCTTTGCATGTGTGACAATAGGCTTAGTTTGTTTAATCTCAATTCCTTTTACTCAGAAGTCCTGCCTTTATCCATGCATAGGTTAGACAGTTCTCAGTTAACACAAGGACCTAAGCAACAAAAGACAACCTTCAAACTGAACGTGTTTTCAGCAGGGAATAGACTACATGACACCAGACAATTCCTTCCAATTATTATTCTATCATTCTTGCCAGTAGCTTTTCTCCATTCACGTTGTTGATTTTATAAACCTGGATTTTATTATGAAGTAATAAAACTCCATTTAGAATAAACAAACTTTCTATGATCATACCACCCTTACTCCATTTTATTAAATGGGAGAATAGGAATATATCCAAGGAATATATCCAAGAAGAAACAGGAAATATGAAGGAGAATGAAGGAAATTGTTTCAAGTCTCAGGGTACTATCATCTCATAACCACACTGAGCTTCACTACACTTTTTAAAAATAGCTGTATATCCAGCTCTGGTTTCTAAAGCTGAAGCAACTGAATAGACTCAGGGTCCTCCTTTCGAAAGATAACTGCATACCTTTAGAGACCTGTTACATTTCCAAAAGTTGTCTTACATACAATTAAACAGTGGTCAGAGCTTCCAATTCAGTATGCCTAGAAGCTCCATTTCACTCCTTTCACTTATTTTCTGGCAGCTACAACCCTAAATCACTATATTCCCCAAGCCCAGCCAAAGTAACCCTTAAACTCTGATTTAAGATACATTTCAACTAGATAAAAGAATCATTAGAGTCATCAGATTTATATTGATAGGAGTCAAATGACAAACACTAAAAAAGGTTGAGTGAGAGAACTTGCCAAGAGATTCAGCTTTCAAGTCTGTTTCCAACACCCTCTTGATAGAACTCTTTGCATCTTTTTGCTATTAGACATTCTTATAAAAACTTGAAAATGTAGTCAGAATTAACAACTTCATGTTAATACATGACTGTATTACCTACATTTATATCAGGATCATGTGTGGGGGCTCATTTTCTTTTTTTAAATTATTATTATTTTTCAGAAAAATTTTTCTAGTTATTACCAGAGCCCTACTGCGAAAAGACAGCTACCATTGGAATTTAATTTTTCAAGCCTCTGTGAAGACATACAGTAGTGGACCAGCAGGTCCAGTCTTTGTTGTCTCAAGGCCTTCACCAGTGGGACAACTGAAATGACCTACACTGCATCAGTGACAAAAGCAGGTTTCTGTGGACCAAAGTTATCCTACATACTTTAACACTTGGATCTGAGCTTTTGACTTCATACTAGAGGTTTGTAGCTTAATTGAAATTATTTAATTTTTTAAATATGGATAATTCTGTTCAAAGTCCTCAGAGCAATGAGATGGCACTCCTGCATTGGCTTCATTTATATTTTTTAGCATGATGCTGAAGGTGTGGTTCATTGCCTTCTCATGCTAGGAAAGCATGCTGAATATTTCAGTATCCATGTCCTTCTGAGACAGAGCTGGCGGACTCCTGTGTGAAGGGAGACAAACTTCGTGCAATCCTCATCCAGATTGTTTAGCTGGAGAGGCCCTTTGAACAAATGTATGAGTCTGTATGTCTTTATGGAGTGAACAGGTTGGCTTACTCCAGAGATGGCCCTGGCAGCCAAACAGAAGGAGCTTACTATGTGGAAAATCAGAGGGCAAGGGATCTGCAACAAGGCAGGGAAAGCAGCAGCTCATCTATTAGGATCTTCTTGTATAAATTTGTTCTAGAAATGTAAATAACAGTAACTGTGACATCCTTGATCCTGAGTTTTATTATCTAAAGAAGAGTTTAAACCAAATAACAAGAAAGTATTTTACAGTTTTCCACTGATTTAATAAGGTCTAACAGTGCCCTAAAAACCTAATTTTACCATCATACAATTCACTTAGTTAGTAAATAAGATTCACCAGGGTATACTAGTACATGCAGATTATTATGCTTTGTAAAACAATGAATCCCAATAAAATATTACTTCCCCACAGAAATTTTTATAAATGTTTCATCAGAGACACAAATATTTTCCCAACTCGTTTTCCATATGGGCAATATGAAAATTATTGATGCCATGCTACAAAAGCCATAGAGAAATTAATAAATGTTACCTGTTCTACAATATGTTGCTCTGTTTTAAGTGACTTCTTGTGTAACTTAAAAGCTTACTCTAGCTTCTCCTTCATCATGGCATCAAATCTACTCTTTCATTTGCAGTTTGTTAATCTAGTGAGCAGATGAAATTTACTTGTAAATTTACCCTTTTACTTGCTACCTTACTCATTTATCTACATTTTTACCAAGATGGTACCTGTATACTCACCCTGCCTTCACAAGAAAAGCATTAACACGTCATGGCTGGGAGAGTTCACTAGCTGTAGAGGACCCTCCGTCAGTACTAATATACCTTCCACTCTAAATCTTCCTCATTCCCTCAAAATGTGACTAATATTCTTCAGCATTAAACCAAAGAACCTTCAGATCTGAATTCAGCATCTTATACTATAGCTTATAATTATGTATTTGTATCCAAGACACTTCTGCATGTGATTAATAATATAAGAACAATATAAGAACAAACTTGTAAGCTTGCAAGCGAACAGAGAAGTCAGTGTTCAAAAAGTTAGTAGAAACTTCAGTGAAGAGGTGACACTAGAAAAGTTTATATACAAAAGCCTTAGAGGGTTTTTGCATATGACTGTTTACATGGAGATTGTGGACATTTATTTTGTCCATTGGGCTATATACATTTCAAACTGCTGATATTGATGATATCAATATATATATTACTATGATTCTATGATATATACTGTGCTAATGGCACACATAAAAGAGCTTTAAAATATTTAGATAATTTAAAAAAAACAAAATATAATGCTATCTAAATGTGTACACTAATAAAGTTTTGTGATCTGACTCAAGGAATTTGTGAGCTGACAAGATTGTTCTTTTAAGAAAGTTTCTGATCACATGTAAAAGAACAGGGAGGTGGATCAGGAGTGTACATTCCCACTTCCAAAATCAGTTTAATCTTTGTTTTTGGAAATCCAGTTCAACTTTCAAGCAAAATTGATTTTGATTTGAAAGACATCTGAGATAGACTAGACTAGGCTAGACTAGAGTAGCTGAAGACAACACACAGTATAATCTCAAAGTATTCATTAGTTGCACAGTACTTAAGGTCAGAAGATATTTCACAAATCACTTTCACACCCCAGCACAGGACAGATTTTACAGGCAACTCTGTATTGAGACATGCATCCAAACTGTCAGTAGTGTAATTTTCTAACAGTAGACATGTATGTAAAGACATGAGCAGATTTCCAAAGGAAGACAATTGCATTACTGTAGCAGCCACTGTTAATTATTACTTGAATGTAATAATAAAAATCTAAACTAAATCTTACCAGTGGTTCCGCTATAAATAACTGATTATAAATATTTTAGCTAACATATTTAGATGAGCTTTCAGCTATGAATTATCTATAACTGGCAAATATGAACAATTGTATGCAAGTGAACAGGTTAAAAGTTTAAGGATCACAGAAATAAATGAAATTTTAAGTGTTAGAGAATTATCATCCTGCGGGTTTCAGATGAGCAGTCCTATGCTCCTGGTTTTTGTCCAACTTCATGCTGCCCAGATTTTTCATTCATTTCACTTTTATGCCATGTTTAATTTGCTGATGGAACAGTTCCTCTTGACTGACACCAGTAATGAGTACAAAAGGAATTAGTTCTTGCACCCGCAATTAGTAAAGCAAAATAAGCACTAAGAGTAGTAAATAAATTTTCATAAATATTTGCCATTAATTAATTTTCAAAACTCTTCATGTTTTGCTATGTTTTTTGCTGAACCAAAAGCCAATTGTCATCTGGCCCTAATTACCCTCAGGGAATTTGGAAACAATAAAGCCCTATGCATCCTACAGGAACACAGGAAGGGAGCTACCTATCTATAAAGTCTATTAGATTCTATCCTTTCCAGGTCTTTTCCAGTTTTCAGAAAATTTCCAGTACATTTTAGGACTGAATAATTTAATTTTCTTCAATACTTGCTTCCCCTCCCTCTCCCCTCTACTTCTCACTAATCCCCAAAGAGATATTTGCACTTTTGCTTTTTAATAAATATTAATAAAAAAATGAAAATACTTACTAAAAAATGAAAACCAGTCTTCCACAACCCCTCCACTCCAAAAAAAAAAAAAAAAAAAAAA
>VZRZ01006900.1:407708-577245 GCA_013398175.1 Climacteris rufus | reverse complement strand
CCCCAAAAAAAAAAAAAAAAAAAAAACCCAAAAAAAAACACCAAAAGGAAACAAAAATCAACTCCCCCAAATCTTTACTGCTACTTTGTAGAAGAAATTTAACATGGGTTTCATGTACTTCTGAGAATATTTTATAGAGACACATGCCGATGGTATAAAGGTCTAAGTTGAAAGGCTTAATTACTTATCCTCAACCTTCTTCCAGAAATAAAACCAGAACAAACTAATAGCAGAAAAAAAAAAAAAAGGGGGGGGGGGGGGAAAAAAAGGAAAAAAAAAAAAAAAAAAGAAAAAAAAAAGAAAAAAAAAAAAAAAAAAAAAAGGGGGGGGGGGGCAAAAAAAGGAAAAAAAAAAAGAAAAAAGGAAAAAAAAGGAAAAAAAGAAAAAAATACTGAAAAAATAACAGCTACTCAAGTTCTGTATTTCTGACAGTCTTTAAGTAGAAAGACTGTCCTTAGATCTGCTGGCCCCATAATAAAGTGAATTTGTTATGATTTCAGAAATATACTTTATTGTAAAATACACAAAGCCTTTCTGCATCCTCTCCTACTCCCCAAAGGAAGCTGGTAACTGTAGCTCTTTGTGTGATGCTTCAGTGATTTGCACAGCAATTTAATTCCTTCCTTGCTCTAGTGAAGAAAATCCTTACATGCATTTTCTTGAAGGATGGGAGGAGGAAAAGAAGACTGAGAAAAATATAAAGAATGGTTGAATAGAAAAGGGAACAGTAATTGGAATAACCTTCCAGAAAAAGTAAATATAATTAAAAAAAAAGATACTACAACTAGGAATCTGAGGAGAGGAACAGCTTGCTATTATTAACATTTAATAAAGACCCTTGGTAGAAAGCTCATCTAGGTCTCCTAATACTAGTGCAAAAAGAGTAACTACTATTCTCCCTTCCCATTAAGCAAAATGGCCACCAAAGCTGGAGGAGACCATATCCATCTGCTTTTGGCAGTGTTTGTATGCAGTTCACATCCAGTTCTTAGAGCCTATCTTGGTAGGCAATGGATAATATTGCCCAGTAGTCACTTCCAATTCAGGACATTCTATGACTCTGTGTCATTTGCTCATAAACTTCGTGTTATGCAGTTGAATCCTACACATGCAAAAATGTCCGAGCTTGAATCAGCCTAAACGAGTGAAACACAGCTGGAGCAAGATTAATATCACAAGACAGGAAGACAAGGTAATTTTCAGTTATGATTACCTCAGTTAACAGTGATCAGAGTCCATTAATGTCAAAAATTTTGCAGGATCCATGAAAAATAATTCTAAGGAAATATTCCAAGAAAGATAACACATTGAAATTGCATACTTTTATTAAGCATCTGCTTCTAGGAAAGGTCTGTCTTGTTTCGGCACTTGGAGAAAACAGTAAAAAATTTAATTTCACCTGGTCTTTCTGTTAATGTAAATGTACAAGGCTGTAAATGAAGATCTAGGAAAGTCCATTTTTGTGCAACAGAATGATACTTAATAGGTATAAAAATGACCTGTATAATCTACTAAATGTATCTGATTTACTTTCCAAGTGAATAAGTGTAAAAAAAAGTGCTTGTCTTATTAGAAAAAGGAATCAACTTTTTGTGTCTGTGTGCTCAGAGCCCTCAGAGGTTAATTAGAAAGAAATAATGAAAACAAGATCTCTAATTATTTTTCTAGGCTTTTTGTTTGTTTGTTTGTTTTGTTTTTTGGTTTGGGGTTTTTTTTTTTTTTTTTTGGTTGGGGGTTTTTTTTTTTTTTTTTTGGTTGGGGGTTTTTTTTTTTTTTTTGAGAATATCTTATTGTTTTTCACCAAGGATTTTTAGCAATACATCTAAAGTTAGTTTGTTTAAAGACTACATCTGTGCATAACAGAACTCTAAGCACTGAAAACAACCTAAGGAAATTAGGACAGGTTACAACTTGGGTAAAATGATGAGCTAATACTATGAGCTAATACTGTGAGTTTACTAATTGCAGAGCAGGTCTGAATTTACAGAAAAGTTACAGATTGGTATGAGGTTAAATACTTTCCAATCTCAGTTTCATCTCCTGCTACTTAAGAAATCATGGGTTTTTTTATTGTGAAAACTCTTCTACAGCTGAAAGTATTGCAGGAAGTTTACTTAATCCTTCTGTAGTTGGTCTCTTTAAAGAACAATTGAAATCATGTATCTTAGTAAAAAAAAAGAGGTGTAATTTTTAAAAGAAAACACATCCAAGCAAAAAATTATCTGGGTGTTGATACTTGTGGCCTGTGGCCCATATTACTTTAGGTTATGATCTTAGAATCTCCTAGGACAAGCAAGGTCAGGAGTGGTAAACACTCAAACCGGACACCTACAAAGTAAATCCAGGTGCTGCAACACATGGAGTCACAAACTCAGTAGAAAGAACATCTGTCTTGAGCATTTAATCACTGCTGCTGGCATGGTCACAGGGGTCATTCTAGTCCTGGAAGTGCTGCTTTCTGAACTCTTCTAAAATTGCAGCCCTGACCATTTGACAACGTTAAGAAAATCATGTCACTTCCTAAAGAGCAAAGGCATTAACCTTACTAGCCTGTCCAAATCTCAATGAGATATTAAAATGTCCATTTTCACTTATTAAGTAAGTATTCTCTATACCTTTTTCCTAAGGCAGAGTTTCATTGCTGCTCTGTCTATTAAAAGAATGTACACTTAGTAACAAATAAACTATGGACATTGTCCTATTTAAAGGTCCTTTGTCATAAAAAACAAATTTATTTTGCTCAGAGAACTAGAAATATCTATTACTAATGATATTTCAAGTTTACCACAATTTTCACTGCAGAATTCTCTGTTATTTTACTATATTTATATTTTTCATCAGTCTTATATTATCATAGTACTGTCTTGACATGTTCCCTGACTCTCTTTTTGAGCTTCATTCTATGGTATTTCCTATGTTTAAAATGCTTTTACTTTCTTTTTTCTTCTTTTTTCTTTTCCTTTTTTTTTTTCCCCTAGATGTTTTTTCTTCCTAATGGAACTCCCTGTCTGGTGACTAACGCAAAATCCTTTCAGGGATTTACCAGCAGCTATGAAAATGTTTCATCTTTATGGATGAGTTTTTTGATATTGTTGGGATAGAAAAGTAATAGAGAAGTTACGGTTATGGTGTGATTTGCAGTTCAACAAAATATTTTATCAATCAAGAAAATATATATGGGAATATTGAAGGCAATGTCTACACTATAGAGCCTTGTTTTCAAAAAAAGTGACTCAGAAATGCATTTTGGGTCATTGTGCTTTGCCAGAAACTCTCAGGAAAAAGTATGATATTTGGATTTATAAAATGTAGCAGAATATTATCCCTGTCATAGCTGTAAACTAGTTCTAATTTCCTCTCTAAATTTATCTATAGACAGGATTTGACCTAGTGGATTTTTCAGCTCTGCTGACTGTACATAATGTGTTCCAGTGTTTGTTTTTTGGTTTTTTTTTTTTTTTTTTTTTTTTTTTAAATGTGAAAAAATAGCTTGAAAAAAGACCCCATGCTAGGGAACATTGATAAAAAAGTACTATAACAATTCATTAGAAAACTGGTGGATGGACCCTTCTCCCACCATTGAGCATTTTATAAATGAAATCACATTGTCTGACTTAAAACTGCTTTTTAACCTAGGGTCTGTATGAAGAACAGAAGGGCTAAACAGACATGATAATAATTTTGGCTAAGAAAATTTTTAATCAATCAATTACTTTCTGTTTTCCAGAGCCTCGAGGAAAATGGAATCGTCTGTACTGCCTTCATCACACTCATAAGCCTTGAACTTTTTCTCTTTCTTTCTTTCTTTCTTTCTTTCTTTCTTTCTCTTTCTTTCTTTCTTTCTTTCTTTCTTTCTTTCTTTCTTTCTTTCTTTCTTTCTTAAAATATACATATTTGTAAGTTGATCTCTCTGACAGCTTTGAAAATTGGCTCATGCTAGAGGTAGCACATCAGCACACTCTTTTGTGGCTCTTAAAACTGATTTTTTCTGGTTTTTGGCAACTGTCATTCTATCATTCTGTCATTCCGTCTGGACCAAGTTGACACACTAGATCTAGAAAATGTCTACTGTTAATTTTGAAGAAATTTTTTGGCAGAAAGGGGCTTGCTTTCCTTTGCAACCTGGAGAAGATAATAGTTCTATGGGCAGACCATACCTGACACATCTTCATCTGTTCCCCAAATTTCAGGTACCATAGCATTTAACGCTCACCTAAATCCTGTCTGTAACATGCATACCTTTGGGTCTAAGGACTCAAATTATTAAGTCAAAATTAAAGGTCTTGCTTGCTGTGTTTTATTTTGATGAAGTGTTGACGAAGATGTATTTTGATGAAGTTGCCAGAACAAACTTCTGGGGAGGAAGCCTTCTGCACTGTTACTCAGCAAAAGTGAGTTAAAAGTATTGTGCAGAGTTACACAGCTGCTTTTCATCTTTAGGTTTGATGGGCAATCTGAATAAATCCATCTTTTGTTAACATGAAATACAGACTTATAGAATCATTAAGGTTGGAAAAGACCTCCAAGATCATCAAGTCCAACCTTCACCTGAATACCACCATGACCACTAAACCATATCACAAAGCACGATATCCACCCCTTTTTTGAACACTTCCAGAGATGGTGATTCCATCACTTCCATGGGCAGCCTGTTCCAATGCTTGAACACCCTTTCAGTGATGATATTTTTCCTAAAATCCAACCTGAACTTCCCCTGGTGCAACTTGAGGCCATTCCTCTTTCCTCTCCAGTTTCCTGAAAGAAGATGCCATATGTCACTTGACTAACATACTCTGGACAATAGGTGCAGTCCAGTCCAACAGGAAGTAGAAGAAATTCATGGAAGCTTCTCTTAAGTGTTATAGTCCCACCCTGAGTACATGCAATACATTGCAGAAACATGTCTTGACAAAAAACTGCAAGGCCCACATTACTACTATTCACATTTGAAAAGTTAATATATGATAGTTTCAAGAGCCTCCTTTCATGGTTTGGAAAGCACTGAAACCATCTTTCAACGTTTTTCAAATATAACTCAGTTTTATTCATGCTTTGGCTACTCAAAAAAAAAAAAAAAAAAGGAAAAGAAGAAGAAAAAGAAAACTAAAAACAAACCAAACCAAACCCAAATATAAATCATTTGCATTTCTACAAAAAAAAAGTATGTGTTTAGATTTCCAGGTGGTTTTTATCTACTGCTCTAAACAGAGCCGTGATAATGTACATCACCCTAAGGATCTGGCTTCCCTGAAGTCAGATTTGATAGTCAGGTGTTATGGTCATCATAGAATTGTTCAGGTTGGAAAAGAGCTCTGAGTCCAACCATTATGCCAGTGCTGTCACGTTCACCACTAAACCATGTCCCCAAATGTCTTATCCACATGCCTTTTGAACACTTCCAGAGATGGTAATTTCATTACTTTCCTGGGCTTCTTGGGCAACATATTCCACACCATGGAGAAGGTCTGACAACATAGAGCCAGTTGTGAGAAGTATATGGAGAGAAATAAGGAGCAAAAGAGAGGCAGATAAAGGAAAGAGAGAGGGAGAGAAGGCGGCAGGAAGGGACCAGACAGAAGCCTGCCTTTATTAGTATCCCACATGAAAATGCTGAAATACATATTGAAGTGTTTACAATATTGAAATAGATAACGTTATACTAAAAAATCCAAAGATCTAGTGGAGGAAGTGTTAATGCTTCATGTTTGCCCAGCTTTCTAGCTCTGTAGAAAGTTTCAGTTTCCTATTTAATGTTGTCCTAAATGGTGTTAGGTCTCACACCTTTTGTACTAAAGTTTAACACTTTGGTTTTAGCATGAATTTATAATAAAATAACAGTACAGATATCAAATTATACAATGCATTGAAGAGCAGAAGAATGAGTGCAAATTACAGTATTTCACAATTGATAACTGACACAGGCAACCTTCATAGTCTTATATGACATAAAAATAACTAATTAAAATTAAAAAGACATTTTAATGCCGTGATCCTGATAAAGTTCCATGTCTTATTTTTCACCTGTTTTATTTCCTTCTTTATCTTCCCTAACTCAATCTTTTTTTAATCTGGGAACACATAAATTCTATTAAGACATATTGCTGGCAAATGTGTTGATAGCCTAAATCATAAAGAGAAAAACTTGAAGAAGCCAGGAATTTTAGATTTGTTTTTGCACCTGTTGTTTTTTCAGCCAACATTCCATCTGGGACTGATGACATTATTTTGTCTCCTGAAGGTGGGTTACACTGACATAGTTTAAGAGGCTGGAGGAGGAGGCTGGCATTATGTAGTCCTGGTTTCTGAAGCTACAAGGTCATCATCTGCATTAGGAAGGTTTTCAGTACATTATTCAAGAAAAAAACATGCATGGTGAATTATGGCCCACAGGATGATTTCTAAGAAATCAGATATTAATTTATCTGTTAATATCCTTGTCTCTTTAGATTTGACTGGACATCCACATTTTGGATGGTGAAAGCTGACTGAGATAAATCTCATCCAAAATATTTTTCTTCACTTAGCCAAATCTTCAGATATGTGCTACCCTGACATAGCACTGCTGAACTTAACTCAGCTTCCTTTGTCAAAAATTTCAGAACATCTTTCAGAATTTTAGTAGCAAACGTTGAATTTTTCTGAATACAGTCCTATTGTGTAAGTCCTGTTAGACATCTCTGAGTTATTACTGTCTAACTGAGAGATCAGAAAATTTGCAAACTAGATGAATAAATTAAATATATCCTGCTCTTTGCAAAGAAAGAAAACCCAGATCCTGGGGCTCTTAATTATCATGGGAAATGTGTCATTATTCCAAGAGTTAAAGAAATCTGCAGAAATACTTATGGAGTAACACAGAACTGAGTGACAGAACAGGAAATCACAATTTAGTTTTTTTTATTTAAAACAGAAACCTCAAACCTGAGAACCTGCAGTGTTTGAACAATGAAAAGCACAGCAAATCATGAGGAAGTCAGAGCCAGCACCTCCCAATAGGAATGCTCTGGTACAAAATCAATTTGTCCTGTTTGCAAGAGTTCACCTCTTGTGGTGCTTAGGAGCTTGCTGTTTTTCTCACCCACCAGGAATGCACAATGAGTTACAGGTAAACTGCTTTGGGTCTCCTCTTTTGCAGTGCCAAGTACCCTCAGTGCTGTTTTGTAATGAACAGAACCTGACTAGAATACAAATATGGTATTTTTTATGCTCTCCATGCAGTCTGAATAAGAACAACATGGTCCCCAAGCAGATTGGCAGACAAATGCCACCAGAGCACTCTCTTGGCAATGTGTGTCTCTGTTAGGGCCTGAAACTCTTTGAGCAGTTTCAGCTGTCAGATTGCAGCAGATGAGCCAACCATTATCCTGTTCAACCCCCCAGGCCTGATTAGCACCTGCACTGTCACTCTTATATCTGCAAGGAGGTAACAAACCTTTTCAACAGCTGTGTAGGTGAAAGTAGACCCTGTGGTGTACCTCAGCATCCTGATATTTTAGAGAGCAGCACTTAGAACAGCACAAAACGAATCAAATGCTTAATGCTTCTGTCTTGGGCAATGACTTTCCGGTGTCTACAAGAATTTCCAAGATGCTTCTTCCCCAAGGGATGCAGTGACATAGGGCATGTTCTTCACTTAGCTCTGAGTGGGTTTGAAATGGAGTCATGTGACATGTACGTGACTTTTGAATGGTACCAGGTTAAATCAGACAAGACTAATTAACATGCATGTAGTGCTATGATGATATAGCATATATCTTCTGAAAAACAGATTAATGTCTCCACGTGGTTATACAGTGAACTCTGCAGACATAAGAACCCAATTTCTTACAGCAAAACATTATTGTAAGGAGTTGCATAGTTACAGCTACAATGAAAATAAGAAACCTCACTGGAGAGCTGTCATTGTTGCATCTTCTTTGGGCAGGGCTCATATCTCTTCATTGGCTGAAGACAGAACTCAATTCACTGTACTAAATTAGCTGCTTCAGAAAACATGTTTAAAGATTTGGTAAAATGAAATCTAGGCATAGATTTTAATATAGCCCAAATGAATTATTAGACTGTGTATAACCATCACAATTAACTGTGCTATAGCAATTGTGTTGTACTGACTGGTTTGACACTTTCCTTAACAAAATAGTTCACATATTTCTTACAAAACTATACTAATGGAAAAGATTTATTGACACATTAGTAAAAGAAGTTACAAACAATGTTAAAGGGTTTTAATCTTTATAAGATTACAAAATGTTGGTAAAATACCAAATAATCCACACATACACACAAAAAAAGTCTTTCCCATGAGAGAATAGTTTTTTATTTGTTTCATGGGAAGAAAAAACTGCAAAAAGAAAAAAAAAAAATCTGGGTTTTTTTGTTGTTTGTTTTTTGATTTTTTTGGTTGGTTGGTTTTTGTTAGGGTTTTTTGGGGGGGTTGGTTGGTTGGTTGGTTGATGGGTTGGTGGGGTTGTTTTTTTTTTTTTGTTGGTGTTGGGGTTTTTCTGTTCCAAGCTCCTAAAAGTGACTTTTATTTGATTTAATTTCTGGTAATTTTAACATTGTTATACTAATTTCTGGAGTAGGTAACTCATATTCCTACATGTCAGAGAGAACTGTTTTTCATGTTACTCTGTAGGCTGAAAACAGCCTAGGAAATTTCAATATTTTATTTGCTTATGTAGTGGTTTAGCCCCGGCCAACGGCCAAGGCCCCACTAGAATTGCTTTTTTCCCCTGTTCCGAATTGAACTGTGTTACTAAACCCATGATAAGAAATGCTGGTAGAGGAGCAAAATCAGGCTGAGACAAGGTCAGAGCTTTTAAATGATAAAGTGAATTTATTACAGAGTAAAAGGAGCGAGCAAAAACAAAGGAACATCTCCCAAACATTCTTTTCTCTGCCATCCTCCTATTCCGCCCCCCCCCCTTTCCCAAAAGCTTCACAGCCCTCTCTCTCCTCCCAGATCATAAGGGGAACCCGGGGAGGGGGTTTTATCTCTAATGAGTTTAGTCCTCAGATGCTCAGTTGTTTCTTCTTCTTAGCAATTATACCTGGAGGTCTCTCTCTCTCTCCTCCTCTGGCACCATAGCACGGTTTGCAGAAGTTGGCACGCAGCCCGCCCGAAACTGCTGCCGCTGTTTCCTCCCAAATTAGGCTGGTCCATACTTAGGGTGGGGGTGACTCAAAGCTTCTTTACCTCTCCGACTCCTGCAGTTCAACTCTTTTAGGAGTAGAAGCCGTTACTGACTGTGTCCATTCCTCACCAGACCAAAGCCCCTTCTGTAGGAGATCACTCCTTTTTACATTGTCTCTGCTTCATCTTTTGCCATCGGGCTGGTCTTTCTCTTAGGATAGGAATAAAACCAGGCTTCTTTTAACATAATTGACTCCCTTATTGACTCAGGAGTAAAGTCCTTGGTCCCCACCAGACACAGCTACTCTTGTGGGAGTTCACTCCCTCCTGCACCGTCTCCGCTCCAAGTTTGATTAAAGTCTCTCACCACAGGCTTTGAAGATGTATCAGTTCCGATGATGCAGGAACCTCCTCCACCATTGCTTCTCTTCTTTGGCAGACTGGCATTGTTTGCTGGCTTTCATATCTGATGTTTCACTTGTTTTTCCTAGTTATTGGCTGTACTCCTTCTCCCCTGCCTAATCTACTAACTACATGACTACAGGGTTACATGGCACGCGCATGCGTACTACAGAGATTGCTTCTTAAATTTACTGTCGCAGAGGTGTTTCTGTCCTTCCTAATTGGCCCAGCTGTGGAAAACAGCACATCAATCTTCCAGGAGCCATCAGAGATAGGCCCTGACTGGACAGCTGTGGGAGCTTCTGGAAGCTCCTTACAGGAGCCATCTTTTGGCCCCTACCACACCCAAAAAGCTAGACCTCCCAAACTCTTCAAACCACAACAGCTTACATAATGCAGTCTTCTCTAATTTAATATGTGATGTACTATCTTTGGGCTCACACTAAGAAACACATAAATGACTGATCAGAAACTTTAGATTCCAGAAATGCTGAATTTAGGAAGAAATTATTATATGACTTTCAGGGGAATACGACTGTTCTCACAAAGAGCTATCCTTCCACAGTGGAAATGTTTTTAAGAGAAGCAGATATACGTTATACTCATCTATGATTTCCTACACAGCAAAGGCATGAGTCTCATTGTCTCTTGAAACTTATAAAGTGATATGACTCTGTTACTTTCAAGTCTTCCCTAATTTACTCAATGCTACATCAAATCAGTCCATGCTTATTTTTATACCATATTGGAAAACTGTGCAAAGGTATTTGTGTTGTAATTCTGACACTATACAGAATAGTTTCAGAAATAAAGTGTAAGGTTGTAGTGCACTAAGGAAAATCTCTAATGGTCTTTCTCATAGCTGTAGACTTAATTTGGAACAGAAGACTAATAGAGACTTGCATATAGCAAATGACATTTTTCCTATTACTTAGTAAATTGCACAGGGTATCTGAAGCCAGCCATAAGCAAAAGACACTTTAATTATCAATTTAAGTGGAATTACTCTGATACTGTTTCTAAAACTCAGTGTAGACCCTTCTAATAAGATTCATAACAGCACAGACACACTTTCTTATTTGAGATGACATTGTAAACTATTCTACTCCAAATAAAAGGTTTTTCTTAAAGTTACTTGGTTACATGAACAATGGTAGAACAACCAGGAAGTCTAGTCTTCTAATGTGTATTAGGATTTTCTATCTTTTTAAGCCAGTCACATGCACTGTTTCAAACCGTGATTTTGTTCTTCACAATTTCATGGTTATATTTGCCATACCTAGTAGATTTTTTTACAAAGTTTATCATAAGAGCTATTGATATTAAAGATATTCTTCTATGGCATTCTCCATGTAAGCTTTAAATTGTACATAGCACAAGATTCAGTAAATCATGAATCTGAGTGTAGAGGATAGAATTTTGAGTAATTATGAATATTTTGAGTGTAGAATCAGAGAATCATAGCCTGCTTTAGTTTGGGAAAGACCTATAAGATCATCAAGTCCACCCATTAACCCAGCACTGCCAAGTCCACCACTAAACCATGTCCCCAAGTGCCACACCTATGCGTCTTTTAAATACCTCCAGGGATGATGACTCTACCACTTCCTTGGCAGTCCGTTCCAGTGCTTTACAACCCTTTCCATTAATAAGTTTTTCCTAATATCGAATCTAAACCTCCTCTTTCAGGTTGTTGTAGAGAGTACTAAGGTCCCCTCTGAGCCTCCTTTTCTCCAGGATAAACACCCCCAGCTCCCTCAGCCATTCCTCGTCAGACTTGTGCTCCAGACCCTTCATCAGCTCTGTTGCCCTTCTCCGGACATATTCCAGTATCTCAATGTCTTTCTTGTAATGAAGCATCCAGAACTAGACATGGAACTCAAGGTGTGGCCTCACCAGTGCCAAGTACAGGGGGACAATCACTGCCCTGGCCCTGCTGGCCACACTATTGCTGACATAGGCCAGGATGCCTTCTTGGCCACCTGGGCGCAGCTAGCTCATGTTCAGCCACCGGCATGTGCTCTGATCTTTTTTTTTGCTGGACAGCTTTCCAGTCACTTTGCCCCCAGCCCGTAGCACTTCATGAGGTTGTTGTGATGCAAGGGAAGGACCAGGCACTTCAGCTTGTTGAACCTCATACAGTTGACCTCAGCCCATTGATCCAGCCTGTCCGGATCCCTCTGAAGAGCCTTCCTGTTCTTCTGCAGATCAACACTCGCACCCAAATTGATGTCATCTGCAAACCTACTGAAGGTGACCTCGATCCCATCACCTAGATCATCAATAAAGGTATTAAATAGGAGTGACCCCAGCACTAAGCCCAGGGGAACACCAGATGTGACCTGCCACCAACTGGATTTAACTCCATGCACCACCACTCTCTGGGCCATCCAGACAAATTTTTAACCAAGAAACTATCCACTCAACCAATCTATTTCTCCAGGAGAATGCTGTGGGGGAAGTTTTGATACTGGTTGGTTTAAGAGCATTTGTATACGTTTTTGAGGTAGGTGTCTAACAGTGGAAGGAACAGGACAGAGAAATCTCAAATGTCACTTTCTATCCTTTCCATTAGCCCAACAATTCTGGTTCTAAACAATGTTGTAATGAGAATTTCATTTTTTTTCTCCAAGTGAAATGATTCTGAAGTTCCTGAACACTGGGAACCTCAAGGCAAAGCCTGTTGACACTAACTGATCTCAACAACAGATTCAACATCTGAAAGACACTTACTGGCTAGTGACAGAAAGAACAACAACAACAACAAAAAAAAGATTTGCAGATTTTTTAAAAAGCCAAAAGACTTGATAACATGACACTTGTCTGTAATAAAATTATTCAGATATGAACAATATTTTGAAACCTAGACAATATTGATAGTAATAATAACTACAAACAGACAAAAAAATGAAATATGGTGAAACAGTCACACCATGCTTCTAAAAAAATACATCAGACCTTTCTCTTCAATACAAAATAGGTCTACAGCACTACATGAATGTAGTCTCTCTCTCAAAAAAGGTTCTTATGCTTTACTCCCATGACACAGCTCTGTACAAACTTTAAAAAGAGTTCTATGAATTAATTTCACACAAGAATAGAGAGTTCAGGCCTCTTGTTTGCAGTTTTTAATTGTCCTCCTTGTTCTCCCATGTTCTAGATTCTGCATCTCAATATGTGAAACGCTAAGAGAGGATCTTATGTTGACTAGACAGAGAAAAAGAGACAGAACAAGGTTCTTCAGAGGGGTTTTAAGGAACACTAATATAACTGAAAATCAACTCCTTCAGAATCAGGTTATTTACAGTAATATAGTATAAACAGACTATAAAACACAGAGCTCTCCCAGCATGGACTATTAGAATTTATCATATACAGTTCATTTAGAGTGTGCTGGAAGAAAAAGCGAAACACATGGCTTCCAACAGCTTCCCATAAACTGGGTAAATAGTTCCAACTAGGTTTTTGTGGTTTATTTTCTTTTTTTAATCCTGAACTGACTGGAATTATTTTCTTATTTTTAAAAACTAAACATGGAGTCTGAGATTACAAAAGACCTGAGAAAGAGGAAAAGGATAGGACTTTTGTTCATAACTCCAGATATTTGCTGGTCAGCTTTTAGAAATCAAGCCAGATTGCCAGTCTTAAAGCAACTGGGTGTCAAAACCAGCAAGATAAAAGATCACATACATATTCAGCAGAGATTTGAATGACTCATTGCAGCAGATTTAGCTGTTAGAGAATGCCCTCACTCTCCATCTGACCCAAACATAACAAACTCCACACATCTTTCTCAGGTTTGAGATCTACCATGAGGAATTGCAGAGTTTCAGGCAAGGTGGCAATGTAGTTAGAAACCATATCACGCTCTGTTACTTCAGCCATACTCCCTGACCAACTTGTTACTATACTTGGAATTGAAACTCAGAGAGATCTTTTAATGAAGCAGGAAATACTAGGTTTCCCACAGTTACAGCTATCAGCCATAATAATTGCAAGATATACAGTATCTAGTGACTGTCACAGTTATTATTATTTAAAGGATTGAGTTTATAGTATTAAAAAATACACAGAGTAATAACATTGGTTTTGAGGTTGATTAAATACCTCAGCAGAATAGATGTTCACTCTTTTGAGAATTGGTACAAAGAGAGCAAGACTAGATGAAAGGAAACAAAGGATTTAATCAACATTATTTCAGGATAGGAGCTAATTTCCTACAGGGACAAATCCCTTTCATATTATCTGCACATTTCCTTTGTGTAGAAACTTTTCATATCATTCACATAATCTTTTTCATCTTCAAACTGTCACTGTCATAAAGAACCAGAGAGAAATCTCTGAGTTTTGAGGGTTTTTTTTTTCCTCTCTCTGTCTTTCTTTCTTGAAATTCATGTCCAAACACTTTGACTTAGCAGTTCTGAAGAAATTTATTAAGAAATTGTTGCACTTTGGAAGGCTGCTAAAAACAGGTTAAGGCTATTTGTTCTAAGGAGATTAAAAAAATCCAAGAAAATATTTCAAAAATTAACGTTTTGGAAGCAAAATGCTTCTAAACTCAGAAATGTCACACCTTTTAGAATGGCTGGAATTGAGTAGAAAGGTTAAGTGGGAAGGCAGCTGTGGTTTTGCCTATGCTTAATGCTGACAGCTGTTTTGAACAGACAAGAAGGGGAAAAGCAGATGTGAAATGTAATTGTTCAGCCAAAGAAACATAGAAATGGTGCATTTAACTGAGTTTTCTTTAAAGCTCTCAGATGTTATCACTGGATGTAATCCTGCTTTAAATCAAACTCGTAGGGTGATGTCATCTCCAGCTTGCAGTTTCCCAGGAAGCCGTGCCCCAAAATGTCTGAAAGTACATTTGGCCCCGCCATTTTGTAACTACGTTTGTTATTACATTTGCAAAACTAAACTATGGTACTGGATACTGACTTTGAACATAGCACACAAACCGCAGTGTGTGCATCACATCACACAGAAGCAAAGCATAGAGTATTTCACACATGCTCCACTGGTTCTCAATTAAAAAGATCCAAACCCAATTCAATGTGGCTGTTTTAATCTCCAAGGCTGAGGTACCAAGAATTCACTCCTTCCTTTGTGAGCCATCTAGACAGATGGAAGACAGGGCACAACTTTGAATCAGAAATGGCTTAGTGGTGGAATACAGAGTGTGCAACTCCTTATCACAGGAAAACAGAGTCAGCCTCAGCCAGGCAATCTTTGGAGCAGAACTCTCCTCCTACTCCACTTGAAAAAATTATGCCACAATAATGAAGACTAGATGCCTGAGAAGGCAAGGGACATAATGGAGAGTGAGAGGAAAAGCAACTGGAAAAGAATGTTTGAATTGAATAAAAGCACAAAATGGTCCCTTTCTGGCAGAACCTGTGCAGTTCTTCATTTTATTGTGGTGGTTTAGGACGTCATGATGAAGTAGGTCTTAAAGAAACTAAGGTTATCTGAACATTATAATTCATTGCTGAGGAAAAAAAATTCTCAAATGAGCAAGGATTTTTACTTCCTTATTCTTCAACTGTAAGAGATTTTCAGTGCTTCACTGACTCTACCAAATTTTTTCACTGGAGATTACAAAATCTCATATTCCTATTATCTGGTGAAATATGAGGTTTTTAATTGTAAAGATCAAATTAAACAAAGACATTCTCTCTATTTGGAAGAACTGTAGTTTGCACAAGGTAAGTTCATGATTGTCTAAATAAAATAAATAATAATATCTTTCTGTGAATCTTAACATATTCTTGAAATAAAGCAGAAAACAGTAGTTATGTATTGAATATAATCATATTGCTAAATTACCTCTTGAATTATTAATGGACTATTGACCCACATGGCATATGTCTAATAACCAATTCTTAGCATCTACACTTGCAAGTTGTTACATCCTAACAATGTATTAACAGAAGAGTAGATGAAACTATAAATTCAATCTTTTTATCATGCTATCCTTTACTAAAATCCATTAGATTACCTTACCATGTACAAGGTTAAATCTAAAAGTCATTCAACATTAGTTTCGACAAATTACAACACAAAGAGGGTTTTTTTAGGTCATCCTCAACTTAAAAAAAAATAGTTTTGACAATTTATCTGAATGAAGAAAAATAATTCATTTTGGTTTTGACCATAAAAGCAATAAAACAAATGAAAAAAAAAACCCAAAAAAACAAAAAAAAAAGAAATCAGAACATTAACCAACTGCATTGATTATATTTCTTTGTATAAAAAATACTAATATTAATAAGAAATGTACCCTTTTTTTTGCTATGTTTTGTTTTGCTATGCTAGCAAGGAACTAATTTTTGTTTAATTTTATTGGCATATCAGCAAAACAGAATCAAACAGCTGCTTTATTAACATCTCCTGATCACAACCTGATTTGAGCTTGCAGGGTTGCCAGCTGGGAAAAACAGAAGAAATTCAACCATTCTTTAAGAAACGAAAAGAAACCCGTTGTAACATTCCAGTGTTAAAACCTGTTTTTTGATTTACAAATTAACAAGATGACCGGAGTCAGCGAAGAATAATAAATATTACCTCACTACAAAGTACTGTGCAAATAACTTGCAGACACCAAAGCACTCCAATTAATAGCTCTGAAGATATTTCTGAAGAATGTGCTTTCATATCTCTGCAAATCTCTATACAGTTCTGCATATACATACATATATATGTTTTTATGCATATAATTCACTTGATATGTTTGCCTGTTTTTGAAAACTTTTATTGCATTTTTCATTTATATACCTGATGTTATGCTAACTCAGTATGTTAACACACTAGGAGAATAGATATTCTGCATTCTAATTTGGATAGCAGTAGTGAATCTGTGTGAGTGGCCTTTTGGCCATTCCACAAGAGTCTGGTCAGTTTTAGTTCTCATATTCTATGATGGCTTGAAGTGAAATTCAGGACAATTCAGCCAAAATTTTCTGGGCTTTTGAGGTCCACAATCATGATACAGTGCATTAGAGCATCAGCAAAGATTATGGGGATTGTCTGCCCTTTCAGAAAAGCCACAATTTCTTGTGGCTAATACCAAAATAAAGTAAAACATCACTCATATGACAATTTTCAACTTTGGCCTACTTGATGAAAAATGGGCTGAAAGACATTTCCAAAGACAAAATGGCCTACAGAAAGAAATTAGCCTTCCTAGCCACTGTGCATTCAAGCAGCTTACTGCCTGTCTCCAGCACTAAACTATACACTCGTGTTCTATTCACTGGGGGAGGCAGACAAAGTACACAGATTAAATATTTCCATACAAATAGCAAAACCCACCATTGTCTCAAAGCTCATCTTCCATATATGCTATGTTATTAGGCACAAGCCTTAATGCCTGTTTCTCCTCCAGCTGTAGATTTTCCTCTTGGATCTATTATCTATAGTGTCAGAAAAAGCATCCATCATCTCAAAAAGCGTAAGATAGAAAGGCTGACTAATGTAACATAAATCTCTGCAAAATACTTCACTCATATAAGTGTGTGCACAAACACACACAGAGGGTTTGACCAAACTGTGTGTAATACATTGCTTCAAGACCAAAGAGATGTCTGTATAATAACTCTTCTTTTCCAATCCTCAGGGCTACCTGAGCACTGCATAATTCCTTCTGAAGTTAAAGTCCCTTCCTTACACTCAGGATCACAGTAGTTGTTCTACTTTTCAATAAGAATCCATATAAACAGATAGAGATGGTGGTGACAGTATGGGAAAATACCCAATTGACTTCTTTTAGCAGTTTCAAGTCCTCTGCAGTGTAACACAATTTAACCTGATGTTATTATAAGAACTGATTTAACCTGGGACCAATTCCAGCTTGTTGAATAGCACAGAAATAGAAACTAATTATTCTTACATTTTTATTAGTGTTAGTACCCAAAAGCTAGGTTGTCTCAGTCTCCATTCCAGATAACTGTAAAACGTTGTCCCTTCTTATTTTGAGAGTGAAGCAAATAATTGAAACTGAAAAATTGCAGTTTGAAACAGATAAATTACAATTGCACTTGGTGTAAAGAAAATAAAGCAGCAAACTAATAATATTTTCACCTGTCCAATATATTTCAAAAGAAGGGTGTCTTACAGTTAAATTTCTCAAGTAACATTCAGTAGTGCTCCATGCTACATAGATTAGAAGACAGTACTTGGATATAAAGACGAATGGTGTGATATATTGCAACTAGAAAAAAATATTTGTAAAGAAAGTCATCTGGAGAAACATCTCCTGCATGTTTTCCTACAAATATTGTAGAAATTTTGCATCATGAAGACAAATATTTACACTCAGAGTTTTCAGAGCTATGACCTCTGTCAAACTCTACATTTTATAGTAATAAATTGATTTTAATTTGGAAATGACTGGTATTCATTCACCTGCATTTAAGCAGTGTGACAAAATCATAAAACTCAGAAGATTCTCCTGGGTTTTAAAGTAAATAGTCTGTTTTATAGCTTTTGAGGCTATCCACAGAAACTTATTACCATAACTACCATAATTGTACACATATTTATATAATGTTGTATTGGGAAAGTTTTCTAAGTTATTCACTATTATACTAATTTGTCTGGCTTTCATTGCATTTTCCTGACATACTTTTAGAAGTTAAAATCTTGAAAACAGAATTGAACAAAGAGGAAGGGTAGCAGAAATCCTAGGTTGCAGAAATGGAATTCAAATAATCCTATATTTATTGCTGACTGCTGAAATCAAGAGAATTTTAAATCCATAATCAAATATAAACAGGTTAGATCCTTCCTAAGCTATTATTCTGATATGGAGTGTGAAGCAAAAATAATTATTTTACAAATGTTTTGTTGTTGTTGTTCTTGGCTTCTCTACTAAGAGGCAGAATTTATGTTAGGATTGTAAATATCATGGCAGAGACCTTTAAAAGAAGGTCCATTCCTATGCATCTGCATAATTACTGCTCCAGGCATAGAAAAATGAATAATCCCAAATGCTCCATGTAATTCCAAGGCAGAGACAAGAATTCAGTCTTGTCTGTAGAACAAATAACAGGAGTCATCAGAGTTGGAAGCTAATAAAACAGAGAAATTCAACAAAACACTGTGTAATTCTTTTTGCTTGTATCAAATTAGTTGACTAGCCACCTCTAGCTATCTCCACTTAAAATTTTATTAGATACAAAGACAAGACAGTTTTTTCCTTGATGTTTTTTGGCCAGATCAGTTTTGTACTTTCCACATGGATTTAATCTTAGTGAGCAAAAATTGCCTCTGTCTCCAAAAACATTCTGCAACATGATGTGTATTTCAAGCCAAAAACAACTTTCCCCCCAAAAGATACCCATCTCCATGAAGATGGAGAAAGGTACAGGTTACAACACAAGAGTTTTTTACTGCTGAGACTGTGGCTTTTTCTCTGCATGGACAGGTAGGAGCCTATGAAAGCAGCTGCTGGATGTCCCGTTTTCATGAAATGTCCCCAGCGGTAATGGGTTGTGCAGCAGATCCTTGGCCAAGGCACAAAGATGTACTGCAAATCCCTTGCTCTTCTATCATGCTGATATCTGAAGCACCCAGCAGAGAAAAAGAAAATGTGGCTTGTAAGCAAATTACTTCCTCACTTATTATTGGGGAGAAAAAAAAATAGATAACAGACAGAAATATTGGGTAGCACTTTGGGGCCAGCTGTGCCTGTTGCACAAGGCTTGGTTAATGCTGAGATACAGAGCAAGAGCTTACTTCTTCTCCTACAGTTACTTGCCTCATGCTGGTTTTACTTTTCTATAATTACAATACTGAGGCAGGAGGGGAACAGGTACAACCTGAGCCCTGGCTTGCCAAGAGAGCAGTGATACCTTTTCCTTGGGAATGTTCTCACTTAAGGGAATGATGAGACATGGTGATTGGTGCTCAGTGCTCTGATTGGAAGGCGTTTCATGGTGCTCCCCTTTTCGAGGATGGCAGTGGTAGCTCAGAGGGTACTTCAGGGCATTTAAACTTCATCAAACTGGACACAGGTGGAGGGTTAGCACTGCATCTGCCCAAACAAACAAAAATACCCCTCATAAACCCAAGCAGATTATTTGTACAGAAACACATCATGGGCAGTCAAAAGCACCTTTAATCAACCCTCCTCCTTCAGGCCCATATTTAGTTTCTAACATGGACATCCAAATGTTGTTATTTCAATCACATCTCTGCTCTTAAACTGTGGATTCTTTCAGCATTCTTTTTATACTCATATTTCAGAGCTGTGTCAGCCTTTGTGTGCTATCCATAAATTTGCTCTGAAATATACATGTGTGCACTTAATCTCAAAAAAAATAAAGATTCTTTACACAGTTCCCAAAATGTCTATGAGAGCAGTAAAACAATTTTAAGCACTACTATAGCTCACATGGACATGGACCAAGCCCCATGAACAACTTCATTGCTTTGTGCATTATACAAAAGGAGCAATTTACATCAGCAAAAGATATAGCCCAAAAGATTAAATCAGGCAAAAATTGCTTTTTGGATGGGAGATTTCTCCTGCCTTGGCCTTGCATGTGATGGCTCCACTGTTGTGAAAATTCAAAAGCATTATGAAACAACATCCAGTATGAGATATTTGCTGGCACTTAAGCAAGAAGAACTCTGTCCTTGTAGTCAAAGAAACTTACTAAGTTCAAACACCCATTTATCATTTCATTAACTTCGATCCCAATTTCATAAAGAGGAAAGCAGCCTTGTGAGGGGAATTCACTGCTGAATTAAAGCTCAAACTATTGTCCATTGTTCCTTTGCTACAGTACACAGGTTCCCGGTGACATTCAGTTAATGAATTTTCTTGATGATTAACTACCCCTTCTGTGGGACCATTGTAATGGAAACATATTGGCTGCTGTTACGAGTGAGGTGTATGTGTCATTACTACAAGTGAGCTGGTTTTGAATTTTTTCCTTTTCCTCCTCTTCCTCCTCCTCCTTTTCCTTTCACAAAGTCAAAGCATTCCTTAGGAAAATATAATCAAAATTCAGCAAGATGCTGAAAAGAAAATGCTGCTCTGATGAGAAATAAAATATATTTAGGTGCAGCTTTTTCATTAACTGTTGAATTAGAAGTAAAATGCAGACAGAGGTATAAACTAGCTCCTATTTGGAGTTTTTAAATTTTTGTTCATTATAACTGTAATTATACAGAGCATGATCCAGAAGTAAATGAAAAAAAAATTAAAAGACCATGTAGAAATACCAGAGACATATTTCTCTGAGAACAGGACTTATAATTAACTGTAGATATTCTCTTTCTTTTCCGTTGCCCATTTTCTTTGCAGTTCACATTCTGAGAGTGCTCTGCTGTTGCTTAAACTGCAGTGACATCTTGTGGCACTGAAATAGAAGAATCCTAAAATGAAATTTCAATCTTCCTAAAATATGAGTTCCACTGTTTACCTGCGTGCAAGTGCCACTCTCTTTAACCCCAGAGCTGGTTAGTGTTTACTTGCTTGCAATCAGAGCTGGGGTCAATCTGACACGATCTACCCAAAATTTTGAGATGTCATGATGGAACTACAAAATAGTTTGGTTTTGATGTGATCTTAGAGATCATCTAGAATAACATTTCTTCCTGGAAAACAAATGCGTGTGAAGTTTGTTCAGTAAAAGTCCCACATCTGAGCATGTACACTTAGACCCTCTGTCACACACAGACATAAAGAGACAAATCATCAATCTCTGAGCTGGTGTTTTATCACCTTGGCAACAGCTAAGTGTTCAGAAAATCTTCAGATCTTTTCATCCCTGAAAATGAAGACAAGATACAGGCAGCAATCATCAGCCAAATAAAGATCTCCTAGTGGAAGTCCATGTACAGTATAGAGAATTCAGCAGCAAATTAGGCTTCAGTTAATTCCAAAGGAATATTTTTCCCATCTTATCAGAAGGTGAGGAAATAGTTTGTGATGCTCCATCAGAGGCAAAGTAAAAAGCAAACTACTGCTATGTATAAAGGTTTCAAGGGGAGGTAGCTTCAGCCCTTTTTCTGTATGTCATTGTATTATTGCCCCACTAAATGCTCCGAAATCCTTTGAGTATTTTCAGAGGTTTTATGCTCACATCAAAGGAAACCACATGTCCGTAGGAAAATACAAGAAAATAGACACACACTTAAACTCTTAAGATGAAGCAGAGTCTCCATCACACTCATGTTTGTATTATCCATTTTTGCTGCAGTATATAAAAATGCCTCATAATATTTTATTTAGCTGCACAAGAGCCTCTAGAGTTGGAGAAATATTATTACATTTCTTTTACCAACAGATAATTGAATCAGAGGAGGATTAATTTGATTGTCTAACAAGAGAGAAAAAGCATATATGAAGGCATCAAATGAAAGTGAAGAAGCCAGTCTCTGAATTAGCCGGCACATTGCTGTCCAGCTCACTTGTTTCATCCCATTCTTTCTTCATATAAGCTCTTTAATATATCTGATCATATAATCACAGACCCAAAGAATGGTTTGGGTTGGAAGGGACCTTAAATCTAAGCCAATTTCAACTTCCCTGCCATGGGCTGGGACTCCTTCCACTAGACCAGGTTGTTAAAGCAATGTGTAGCCTAGCCTTGAACACTTCCAGGGATGAGGAGGTGTTCAAGTATCACATTCTGTAGTGTTTGCACAGATGCTGAAAAATGGAATCTAAGGGAATTCCTGCTAGGGGACTAATAAGGGGAAAAAAAGGAATACACATTGACTAAAGTAAAACAAAAAAGTCTGATTTATGAAAGCACTTGGCTTTGAGAAAAGATCTTTTATTAAACATATTTTCTGACTTTAACTTATAGTCCTGCTTTCATCAGCTTGTATTTGAACTTTTCTGTGAAGTTTTTACAATTTCAGAAAACCTGTTTTATTTCCATGTGTCCTTGGAGAAAGACAATAAAGATGATTAGTGGACTTTATCAAAACAGGGGACTGAAATTTTCCCAGTCACATGCATGAAGTCAAATGCTGATTATTTGTGCATGGGGTAATTTCCTACTCTGAATGTACAACATACCTATAATGCTATGGAAAGGAAATTCAAAGTGGACCAGTTAGTTTCTGGAGTTTTGTTATGCAAAATTTTTAGGCTTAATTGGTCTTTTTGCTTTCATACTCCAGGCAGAGCAGGCAGTAAAGACATGCCTGAGGGACATATTGATGGAACCTGTGGTACTTAAGGCAGGATGAGTAATTTTCTAATACACCTCACCCACGAAGTTGATAAAATATATGTATTATTGTATAAAACATGGCATCATTGGAATATGTCTTATAAAACAAGACCTTGTAGTAAATAAAAATCCTCTGGGCTACTAAGGTTTCCTTTCCCAAGAATTAAATCAGATAATTCTATAAAGATCTTGGGCAATATTGCAACAATGGAATAAGAAATGAATCATCTTTGTATATCTGTGTGTTGATTTCCAGAAGTCTGACACTCCAAGAATCTTCTCACAAGAGACTATTATATTAATTCTTTACTTCTCATCTAATATATTCATTCCTTTCTGCCAATAAAGGTTTTTTATTTTGCTCCATTTTTTTTTTTGCTTCCCACACATTCCACTTAAAAACCTAATAATTAGGAACAATTACGTAAAGCTGAACTATACATTCTGCTTTAACAGATTTAACTATGGAAAAATACAAATTTAAGTTAATAATGGAAATACTTTACTACTTACAGAAGAGCTTTGACCACTCCCTTGTGTCCAACTCTTTGCCTCAACAAATGCAAAGTCCTGCATGTGGGAGAGTTGAAAACCCCTCATTCCCAAATATTAGTGTTAGAGGATTGACTGTGTAACTATTCTGCAGAAAAGTCTTGGGGCATGAGCCAACAAAGAGCAGCAGCATCCTGGGTTTCAAGAGCAGGGTCATATCTAGAAGATCCAGGGAAAGAATTATCCCCCTACAATCCATACTTGCGACACCACTCATAGACATTGCATCCACTTTTCAGCCCAGGTTGATTTTTTCACTAATGACATATTTTCACAAATGACATGTTCCAATATCTATCCCAAGTAATTATAAAAATCAAAGAAAATTCGTTCATTTTAGACCTCACATAGCTCTTCTTTGCAGAAATAGAGATATAATCCAGCTATAAAAGTAGGAGTGGTAAAGTAGCTACAAAAATATGTACAGAAGAGTTTTCAAGGGATAGTGATTTATTTAAAGTTAGAGATTTCTAACTGATAAGATCCTTTTTGCAGGGAAAGAGATGCCAAATACCCAGAAGGAAGCTTGATTTTGCATTGCAAAGTAACCCTAACCAACCTACGTAAGTTCATGTTGGGTCTTGGAAGCCTGCATTCTTCAATGTGTTTGATGTGGGTTCTTGGGAAAAATGAAAATCTGTGTTGAGGGGAAATCTCATCTATTCTAGACTTCTACTGGGATCTGAAATCACTGGGATATTTTTTAATCCTTCTTTTTTTTCACGCTGAGTAAACTTTTAGCATGTTTCTGAGTTTCACTACAAATGCTTTTAGAGTGTACTTAATTCACGTTACACTGGGTAATTATTAGAGGTACCACTGCTCTACGCAGACTGACTTCATTTTTGTGCTAATTCAACATAATCCTATATTGGCACCACTGCTACTCACAGCAAGTCAGACCCTCAGAGTTACTTAAAGTGCGTTGAGTTCAGCATGCCTAAGAATCCACCATAATATGACATTCTGTTTCAAAGCAGAATATGAAAATAGGTTTTTAAATACACAATATGATGTGATGTGATATTTGCCATGCACATTTCCTCTATTTTAACTACATTAGAGACATGAATGTTTCTCTTTGCTAGTACTAAAAAGGTTTAAGTGTTATGATAAGGGTGTTTTTAAGAAATGTAAATAAAGTCAACATAAGGTCATGACACACTGAAAAGACATGCATTATGCCCTTAATTTACTCCAATTAATATTTCACGTTTACAGTTAAAATAGCAGGACAAATTAATTTCTTTATGTAAAAATATTTTTGTTTGGGAATATAAATATTAGTGGGTTTTAGAAACACAGTTTTAATATTTTTTGCACTTTTTCCCCCAACACTGATTTTATTTTCCTTCCACTCAATCAAAAACTGATTTGCTTCAGAATGAAGGCCACGGGCACTCGCACGTATATTTCAGTTACTGCCTCCAAAACAAAGATTGTGATATGTTGAGGAAACATTTCAAACAGTTACATCAGCGTAATCATGGTCAGACCATTTAGAAAAAAAACTTTTGAAAAAGTTTTTATTTTATGTGTTTGCCACAGTCCAGATTGGTGCACTACTCCCAGTTTGTTCTATGGAAGTCTCCTTCAGCAAATTTAAATAAAGTATACAGGTTTTTAATGACTAAGAACATTGATTCCAACAAAATTTAAATTTCAGAAAATAATAACTCAAAAGCAAAAAGGGTTTGCAAAAAAAAAAGGCAAAAACTGTAGATTTCTAGTGTAGTAATTTTCAAGATTTGTCTTGTTGCAACATACATGTCACATTGATCAGACACAAAGAAAACTTAGAAGTTGAAAGAAATTTGAACTTGGTTAAAATAGACTGCTTTTGCAGGCATGCATGTTTCTTGTCTATTGTGATATCTTAGGGACAGACATGCAATTTAATCTGGTTGTTGTCCCATAAAAAATGATATTTTACTTTGACAGTCATGTTTCATGTTAAAGTGTTCTGTATTAGAAAAGGTTTTTAAGCAGAACTCCGAAAACCCAGAACTTTTACAGACTGCATTGCATCAAGTTTTTGTTTATATCATCTTATATTTTGCAAATATAAATTGCAGTGCATAGGGAAGTTGTTTTCAGACTGGATGATAGTACAGAAACTTTTGGTTGCTGAGGATTTTGGAGGTTTTTTCTTTTTCTTTGATTTCTGATGGGTTTTGATTATTGGTAGGGGTTTTTCTGAGATATTAGAACAGTTTCTCAAAATATTAGTCTGCAAAAGTCAGCCATGCAGTTTCACACAGGTAATAACAGTAGGCACCAGCCAAGCAAGAATTCAATTTGTAAAAGCCTTCACTTTATCACACCACCCTAGAAGGATGCTCTATGTGGTAACTACATGAGCCATACATAATAAATGACCCCAAGGGAAAAGTGATTAATCATGTTTCAGTTGTTAGTTTAGCAAGGTGAAACACATTCCAATGGAAGAAGATTGCCTTACTGATACATATTTAGAGGCATAAACTTGGGGGACAAAGTAAATGGGCAAAAAATCTAGAGGTATACAATTTATTTTAAGAAACTTGATTGTTAAAGGAAGGCTGTGGAGAGTTCTTTGTAAAACACAGTCAAATGAACATTGGAAAAGAGTCATCTCTTCTGACATATACATGGACTGGTCATATGGTTGATATATGCAACAAGCGTAGGATCACGTTAAACAGATAGCACAGAAAATACTTCCTTTTTTGCTCTACTTCCCAAAGAAGAAAACTATTGACACACAGGATATGCTATGACATATAGCCACAGCCTGCTTTGCATTTAGCTGAACCATCACATACTATTGTTTCCTTGAAATGGGATGCTATAAAAGTCTTAGTCTCAAAGGTTTCCCCACCAATTTCTTACGTTTCTGTTTGTTTCTGTCTTCTGACAGAAATTTAGTGGTCAAAGGCAAGTCAGATTTCAGCAGATGATGCAAGGAGCATTACTCTTTCCCAGCACCCTTTTGCAGTCGTTCATCACCACTCATCTTGTGCAATGGAAGTACAACATGAAACACAAACCTACTCGCACATTTTAAGTAATTAGTGAGACATATAATAAGTGTCTGCATCCAGGCCTTGTATTACATATAGCCACTGTTCAGAATGAGATCTGAGCACCATTACAGTCAATGTTCTATCAGCTTCACTGGGCACTGGATTTCTACATGCTATTTCTGGCAATATCATACAACTTGTTTTTCTATATAGAGGAAGTGGATGAGAGGAAAGGGTATTGATTTTTTTTTTCTAATCTAGCATAAGCACAGTGAACGATTCAATAATATTCATGAGCACTAATACTCCACAATAATTTAAGTATTATAGCAAATGTGTTTAACCTTCTATTGAGATGAGTCCCTGACAAAGTTCCCATGAACTTCTAAGAGAAACCACATGCTGATTTTCTCTTGGAAGGGCTATGGAGTAGCATTAAAGATGCTTGACTGAAATAGATAATATAAACTCAGATATCAGAGCCAGTTATCAGAGAGATTTTTTAAATTTTCCCATAAACATTTTTTGCAATGTTATTGTTCCTCTAGTCTCTTTAACAAACAACTTACACACTTTTATCAAAAAGAAAGTATCACAATCCTCCCAGCCTCTGTTGCCTTACAATCAATCATTTCTGTCTGTGAGGTTCTGCCCTGAAAGCCTGTATATTGAGATACTGTATTTCACTGTTGTTTGCTGAATAACTCCATCTACATTTCCAACTCATTGGAACATAATGTGTTTGTTATTTATAGTTTATGCTTGTCTTGTTGTTATTATTGCTATTTTTGTTATTATTAATCCCTTCATCATGTAACAGTAATATGTGATAAATCAGTCCTCTGTTAGCAGTCTGCAATTGTTGCTCCCTGAAGTGCTGCCTTTTACCCTAGATAAAAATCTTGCATTAAATTTCTTCCAGTAAGAACCTTTAAATCATTAATTTGACTAGGGAGTGATGCAAATGACCAATGAAGAGATTTTTCTGTTTTAATGCCAATAATTAATCCCTTATCTGTAAGTAGGCAGCTTTTCTATTTTCAATATGGGTCTGTTTAAAGTGTTACAAATACACAAAATGAGAACTGACTTTTTTCTTTTCATTTTGCATTAAAGTACCTCTAAATGCATACAGATTATTTTTTAAATTTCTAATTTTGTAATTTCTGTGAACAGAACAGATTGATTTTACACAAAGACATTATCAAGGGGATTTTGGGATATTACCTCTATGATCTTAGTCATATTAATTATTGTCTCTCTGGGCAATGATTTTTTTTTTTGTCCATGGCTGAAAATGAAGACAGAAATGGATTTTCCCCCCAACTTTTGTCTCTTTTTTTTTTTCTATTTAGACTTAGGTCTAGGTATTTGAGTCCTCTTATCTCTACTGGGACCCTTACAGAGTGTCTTGATATAAATATATGGTATTAAGAATACAAAACCAGAGAGAAAATTCATCATCACTTAAAATGTAACATGTGAAAGTGAAATTGATGCAGTTTATCCTTATCTGGCTAATGTCTGTACAAATTCTTGATTAAAACCAATTAATACAAATTATAATCTTGGATGCTTTTCATACCATAAAAGTCATCATAACTAAAGAATATTTTAAAATAATTTTACAAATAATACACATTGCAAGTTACAGCAAATAGGCTTAAGAACATAAAAACAGCCATTTAAAGATAAAGTTTAAACCTCTTGTCTTTACTTTCAAGCTCCTGCATAATTTATTCACCTTACTACAGAGGAGGTTTTAACGGTGACCTGTTCATTTTGTTGAAGTACATTAATAATAACAATAATACTTACTTGGGGGAAGTTCTGCTTGAAAAATGTGTAACAAAGACTCTTGACAGTGGAAGCTGGAAAATTAAAATTTGAGCTATTTTACCTCAACAAATAGTTTGGGGAAGTGAAGGAATTAAAATGCCTATTATTTAATGAAGTTAACTTGAGACGAAAGCCTCACTGTCCTGTGAGAGAAGAGACAGAAGATTTCACTCACAGATATCAGGAAAAGGTTTTTTCAAAGATATGGTTGCAAAGCATTGGAACAGATTGCCCAGGGAAGTGGTAGCAATTCTGTCCCTGGAATTGTTCAAAAAAAGTGTGGCTATGGCAATTGATTACATGGTTTAATCGTGAACATGTTGACGATACTAGCTTGATGGTTCTGTGATCCTACTTTTTTCTGTAAAAAATTCAAAGGGAAATGTTGCACCCAGACTCAGTAGAGGTTGAAAAGACAAGGGACCACAAACTGGTCAGCCTCACCTCAGTCCCTTGAAAAGCCATGTGGGTGAGTCCTGGCATACATTTTAGTGTACATGAAGGAGGTGATCAGGAGCAGTCGGCATAGATTTGTCAAGGATAAATGAGAATTGATCCAATGATTGTCTTCTATGACAAAAATGGCTGTATCTCTGGCTGAGGAGAGAGAACTGGCTGTCATCTACTTTGTCTTCAGGAAGGTTTTTGGCCCTGTCTCCCTCCTTGGAAACTTTCAACACTCTTTCTAAGCAACCTGGCTTAAATTCAGGTTTGACTATGAGGAATTGTGGTTACCTCTATCTGGAGTTCCTAAAAACGGATTAGAGTATGGTCTGCTTTTCTGCAACTATTAGTAAATTTGCTATAGTTTATGAGGGATTTTATGTCCCTAGATAGTGAGGAGTGTTCATTCTGGACTTTGCAATTATAGCTCCTTCTTTGCATGGCTATCTATGGACCAGGATTTCTGGATTGCTTTTAAAGAATTGATGTTATTCACAGATCTGTTCTAGTTCAAATCTCACAGGGTGAAGACCACAAAGGAAGACTTAAAAATAAGCCACTGGTAAAAAAAAATCTCTTTCCTACATTTATTTTCATATTAGAGGTGTAACACNCACTATTAATTATAATTATAATATATAATTAATTATAATTATAATATAATAATTATTACTGGCATTACATTCTCATGGTTCTTTTAAACAGATATGAAAGAAGTTACAGGCAGAACATTGTGAGAAAAACACACAAACTTTATAACCAAAATCACTTGTGGGTCTGTCTTTTCAATGTAGCTTTGTTACAACACAGGACAATCGTAGCAGATTAGGATTTGTCGTCACAAACACTGTATGAGCTACACCACAAATACCTTGCTACTCAAGCATCACAAGGTTTTTTGCTGCCTTAGGCAACATCCCTCGTGCTGTGTCATTGTGCCTTATCGTAAATTATATTCATTAACAGTGTATGAATAATGGTGACTTGTAGATGATTTTAAATTTTATTTAAAACCTTGTTGCTCTGATTTTTGCAGTTCTGGATGTTATCATTCTTTTGTAGCTAGTTTCTCACAGTTTTCTCTGTAAACATGGCCATGTTATTGTAACTGTATCTTATCACTCACATTCCTTTCTCCTAGACACAGAACTTTGATGGACATTTCCTTTGACCACTGTAATTGAGGGAGGATGAACTGATTTCCTCCAATGAATAGTGATTTCTAAATGGATATAAAAAATAAAGAAGGCGGGCCTTGCCCCCTTCCTTCCTTCTCTCTGATCCTGGTAACAGGTGCCTCTGTCTCTTCCTTTTGTGTCGTTACTGCGACAAAACCTTATTGCATAGAAGCGAACCTCCTGTTGGCTAACCATATTAAATTGTTTATTTTTCAGTTTGTGGTTGTTAACTCTGTTGTCTGTTTTACAAATCCTTCCCCAATGTATTAGAGGCATAAGTCATGAAGAGTCCTGGTTGTGCAACTGAAAGTGAACAGCATGAAAGGCAGCAGCAGATGGGACTAGGACTCAGGGGTTTTGAGCATTTTTTAGTCTCTATCCTATTAATCTCAGGCAAGTAATTTTATCTTTGAGTTTCCACTGGTTGTCTCCTCTGGAGAACTTATACTTAATGACATACTAAGGCCCTACATTCAAGTAGGATTTCTGTAATACAACATTCCATACCCCTAATTTAGGTTTTCTAAGCAACCTGCTGAGGGAGGGAGAAAAGGCACAAAATAAACTTCCATAAAGAAACCAAACTTCTCATTACTAAAAAACACCCCAAGAAATAACCAGGATTTCCCAGGATAAGAATTTTTTTCTTGCAAAAAGTTGTCTTATCTTGGCTATTCAGATATATCAATCAACTTCAGAAGAGATTAGACAAAAACTGTGTAGTTTTTCTGGACTTCGGCGTATATGTCAAGTTCTGAATACAGAACTGTAGCTTGATTTTTAATGTTCTCTGAATCATCTTCCCAGCATGTGAAATTCCCATTTAAAATTAAACATGTATATCACAAACAACAAAGATTAATTAACTGTGTCATAGAATGTTACTGGAAATCCATAAATATTATTTATATTTACATTTTAAGTTATTTACAGAAACAAAAGGCCAAATACAATATCTCAAAGAGGTCTGCCCCAAAAACGACTGTGAAATTTTAGTAGAAATGACTGTGAAGTTTTAGTAGACCATCATACTATCCAAATGGAGTTTGCATCTACGCATTAGCTATCTTTGTTTCTTTAAAACTAATGCAACAAGTACACCAGATAAAGTTGGTATTGTCCCTTTTACAAAATGTATTACTCCGTTTTGTGCTGTAAACAGTATTTCATGTATACTGATTGATTGACTTGTCTTCTGTTTCTTTTCATGGGTAAGACTCAGCATTCATCAGCCATACATTTTAGGTCAGACTGCTAGCAACTACTCTTTTTTCACTAGTGTTTGTGGATGTAACAAAGAAACAACAGGATATAAAATCTATTTCTACTGCTAAAATAGATTTACAAATGCACACACACTGAACCTGTCTCTTCTGAATTGCTACTGATTCATTATATTTTCCTTCTTGAATGTACTGTGTAGGACAGACAACTGCTTTATAAAGTTATCTTGAGAAACAGAAAGTTATATATCATAATATTGACTTGATATTTCTTCTTCTTTTTTATCAGGTTAAAATAATATTTGATTATCATCCCCAATCTAGTTTCTATCATCCATAATTCCTGTCAATAGGTACTGGCAGATGTACCAGAAAATCACCTAATTTCATTTATAAATAAAATCTTTGCATGTGTATCTTAAGAAATGGCACCTTTTCCTGGCAAAAGCATTTCAAAGCTGGTTGTAATAAGCATTATGATATCTAGGTTACAGAAAATGAGGGTAGAATTCACTGCGTACATAAAGAAAGTGGAGTCAGATTCTACCTAAAGATGCACAATGGAAGAGGAATAGGAGATATCGACAAGTTGAACCACAGAAATTTCAAGTAACTATGAGATAAAAATAGTGTACAGAGTGATGAAACACTGGAAAATATTGCCCAGGTCAAATGTAGTGTCTCCATCCCTGAAGATAAGCAAAAGTCACCCAAGCAAGGCATTGCGCAACCAAACCTGTCCTTGAAGACAGTCTGAGCTGAGTACAGCTTTGGAACAGATGATCTCCAGAAGTTTCTGCCCACCTGATTTTTTTCAATTGGCTGTCAAAGTTTCAGTTTACTCATTTGGGAACCATCTACCTTAAAATTTTATTGTTTTGAATTGTTAACGATACAGCTCAAAGCTTTCAGTGAAGGGACAAAAACTTAATAAAAGATTGGCAAATCTTAATGGGAGATGGAGATGTAGAATATAATTTAGTGGATAAAATAAGTTTAGAACAAACAGAAAACTGAACTTGGATGGTCCAAGATTGATATTGAAAAACTAGGACTCATCATGATCACAAAAGTAACTCCTTCTGTTTCTGAAAAATATCACAGAAAGATATAAAAGTCCTAAGTTTCCCAGTAAAAACAGTAGCAAATTTTAGTGTTTTCTTGATATGCAAATATTTTCTAATATTTTAATCTGAAATTCGATCAGTGATATTTCAAAAGTTTTCATTTTCCTCTTTTCAGTTTATATATGGTGAATTACTATAGTATGATACAAAAACTTGCTTTGCAGATGTTAAGCCATCTGAAGAAATCACAATCACTGACCCTTTACTCAAAATGAGAAAAGAAATATAATTCCTAAAAGTCAATTCATTTTGAGAGAATGCACAAGTTGCTGTTCCAACATGAACATACAAAGGACTTAAAGAAGGTGTACAAAGCCGATAATGTTACAATAGGGAATGAGAAATGGAAAGTGTTTACAAATATACTGATGAGTTTAAAAGTGGCAGATCACCATGTCATGTTTAGGAACAGTTCTAATTGAAGTATTCAGAACCATCCTATTTATCTGACTGCCAGTGAGAAGGGAGAGACAAGTCCAGCAAAAATATTCATGCTAGAGGTGAAATGAACTGCCCTCTGAAGATGGTTCTTTACTAGGCTAAGCTAAGTAGCTAAAACTAGCTAAGAAAAGAGCTTACTCCTCACTTAGGATTTCCATGTTAGTTGAAATCAGTCCAGGCTTAACTTGTCATATGGAACAGCCTTTTTCTGCTTCAGGAACTGAAATGAGCAGTATCATAAAACAACTTCACAAATACTAATGGGATAAATTCTGAAACAGCTATCTAGTTACACAAAAATTATTGGCAAACCCCTATAACATTATTTAACAAAATATGGCATTAAAGCTATTTGAGTAGAGCTATAACACGTGTTTGACAGAGCAAGGGCTAGAATCAGGATCTGACACTTTATTTAAATCTATACCTATGGGTACATCTCCATCATTTAAAGCAATGGATCAATGGCCCCTCACCACTACTGAGGCCAAACCGCACAACACACCGCTCCATGTATCTGAATTATTTTCTGTAGTAAAATAGGACAATTTCAACCATGCTGCCAGATTAGAGCAGCCTCTGGTTTGTGATATTCTTCAGACCATGGGGGATATTTGTGGGAAGCACACAATGCATGACAAAGTATATGACACAGTCTAGGTCCTTTCTAGTTTAGTAACACAGATGGATCATAAAATTTAGTTTGGCAAGGACAGGTTTTAGAACTGGGATGATGCTCTGCCACAGATTTCTCTAAATTATGCTGGATGAAAACAATGTTAAGAGAGATGATCTGTGGCATTTAGTTTTGGACACCTCCTTAAGGTCCTAAAAGTTGTTCAGCAAGATTAAGGCTTAGTGTTCTTACATAAACATAACTTTTTAAAAGGAAATTTCTTATTCTGGTTCTTATTCTGGCAATACTGTCTTTTCCTTCCTAAAGATATTTGTAAACTGTTTTCCAGGGGAATAGCATCCTTATGTACAGGTGCCACAGCTGCACTGGGACCCAGTATCTGCCTATAAAGTGAAGGAGAATATTGTGTAGTCTGGAGAGGCAGAGAACAAGCCAATAACACTGTATTATTCACTGCTTGATTTGATTTCTGGTCAGTGGTGTGATTTTCCCAAAACGAACTGTGACATTTCCTGCAGCTGCCTCCTCAGCATAGAAAATAGGATTCTGCTAACCTGGGACTGTCACAAGGGAAAAGGCTTGCCAGCTCTATGTCTGTACACAGTGTAAGACAAAAATTTCAATTCAGCTCTGTAATACAGCTCAATCGTAATGATTGCTTTTACAGAAACTGAAAGACAACACACAAAAATACATGGTGAGGACCCATTCTTGTTAACATTTAATATTCTCGTATAAACATAATCTCTTCTCAAGATGAGTTTAAGATTGCAACCTTATTTTGTACAGATGCTAAACATAATAGAAAAAAAAGTTAAAATTAACCTCTTCCTGATGGCATTTATTTATGTGTTAATAAATACATCTGTGTTATTTTCCTTTTCACCTTAGTTTAATTTTTAACATGTATATAATTTTATTCTTATTATTTCATTGACTTTCTTCATCAATCATTTCACTAGTAAAAGAGCTCAAAAAAAGTGAATAAAACAACAGAAGTTTCAAATACAAATGTTCCCCAATTGAAGCAATTTCATAGAACTAGATCTAAGGGCTTTTGTATAACATTATATGTGTTTTGTTTTTATAACATTTGTTTCTACAACATTTATTACAGAATACATTTTTCACAGCAAAGTTACATAGTGCTATTTGATACAAATATTTTAGCAAGAATCCAAGGCAAGCTCATTTGATGGTCTCTCCTTATATAGCATGTTTAATTTTTTTTTAAATTAATGCCTTGTAATGATGGATATCTCAAGTTATAAGCACAAGAATGGCTTTAAAAAATTAGGTTTGTACCCTGGAATTGTAACATACAGTAACATGTATTAACTTGCAGAAATAACTTGGTTCAAATACTTGTGGATTTTCATTTATTATTATTATTTGTGGATTATCATTTACTATGTTATTAACTAGGTGTTTTAAAAGTTGTTTCTATCAAATAATAAGATATAAATTTTATTTATTTATTTTTTATTTTTCATTACATCAACATATAATAAAACTGTATAAACCATATGGAGATAAATGGCTAAACCTCTCAGTGCTAACTCCAATTGATTTTTCTTTTTTAAATTTAGGTTAATACAAATAGTTTAAGGATAATAAGTAACTACTTTAAAACTCAGGAACTTTTGTGTCAGCTTTAAGACAGAATGACCCAGCACCACAGAAGTTGACAGAAAGCTTTCCTTTGTCTGGGATGGAAGAGACTGATCCTGAAAAACACCCTGCTACCTTGACAACTTCTCTAAAATACATCAGATTTGAAATTCTGTGAATGTGCCATTCCGTTGAAATCGCATATATTTCTGCCAGCACAGAGTATGAGTTTTAGGAATGATGGATGAATTTCACAACTGAGTGAAGCTGGTCAGCCTCATCTCCAATGTGTTCAAGACATGTTCAATTGACTTAAAACCAAGTTATGTTGCAAAAGAAAAAGGCAAAAGTTAAATCACTTTCCTCTGATGTGAACACCATTTTGCAGTGACAAAGATTTGCTTTAGAAACCCTGATTGGATGTTTTGCTGGTATTACAATGAAACAAAACTATGTTTTAATTAAACTGTGTGTTATGATTGTCTTAAAAGAACAAACCAAGAAAAACGAAACAAGTTGAAAATATTAAACTATCTTGCCTTAAAACAAAAGGACTTACCAATCTGTCAGTAATATTTTCATGCTAGTCTTAGCTGCAACTGGTGCCTGGGGGAAGAAGAAAGAGAAAGGAAAGAGATTTGTCTCAGTTGCTTTATACAGCAAGGTAGGAGTCAGAGGAGGGTGTCAGCGAATCAGATGCCTCAGGTCAGTGGAGTCACCTCCAACATCTAAGTGCAGCTCCCCAAGTTGTCTATGATGACACAGATTTACACCAGAATAGCATTTGAGAACAAGTATTAGCGCAGAAATTCATATTTTTGTCTTATATTTTCTGTAGATGCCTTTGTGATATATAAGCTAGAATTTTACAAACTGTTCTAAACCTAGACAAATTACATTTCTTAAATTTCTATGAGATATTATAATGAAAATTGACTAGTTTCCTAAAAATCCACGACGTGTGGCAAGTCAGATATCTTGAACCAAGTTCTGCTCTTTGGCTTTTATTTATCAGGCAAATTGAACAAAAAGATATAAAACACAGTTAAGATTCTTACAGTTTTGTTGTTGTTTAAACCAACAGGCAGCTTAACACTACACAGCTGTTCAGTCACTCACCCTGCGGTGGGATGGGGGATAGAATAAGCAGAGTTTAATGGCTAAGAAAATGAAGGAGGAGGAGGAGGAGGAAGAGGAGGAGGAAGCAGGGAAAGGGAAGGGGAAGTGGAAGTGGAAGAGGGACAGAAAGTGGAAGAGGGACAAGACATGGAAGAGGGACAGGACACAGAAGTGGAAAGCTAAACAGAAATGGAAGAGGAAGAGGGACAGGAAGCAGAAGCGGAAGTATAACTGGAAGCAGAAGTGGAAGAGGAAGCAAAGAGGAAGCGGAACAAGAAGGAGAAAGAGAAGAGAAAGAGGGACAGTAGGGGGAAGAGGAAGAAAAAGAGAAAGCAGAAGGGGAAGTGAAAGCATAATCTGAAAGGGAAGAGGAAGCAAAGAGGAAGGGGAAGAGGAATGGGAAGAGGAAGGGGATGAGGAAGGGGTGATGCACCCAGCTCACAATACTGATGCCCAGACAGTTCCCAAGCACAGCTCTCTGCTTGGGAATATATTTCGCTATAATTTCTATGTTGAGTGTGACATCATATATTATGGACGATCCCTTGAGTTGTTTGGGGTCCACTGTCCTGGATATGTCACCTCCAATCTCCTTGTGTACTCCCAACCTCCTCACTGGTGGGGTGGGGTGAGGAGTTGAAGAGTCGTAGATTACATTTTAGCAAAAATGAAAACTTCGGTGTATTATCATTACTCTCATTTTAAATCCAAAACATAGCCCTTTCAGCTACCAGGAAGAAAATTAACTCCATCCCAGCTGAAACCAGTACACTTGTTCCGTATCAGTGTGTAACAGGACTGCCAGGAACATAAGGACCACTTGAATTTGTCCCTTGATGCCACACACTAGTGAAAAATACTAGCATTCTGATCTCAAGCTTAAATTAAACATTTGAAAATGTTATTGAAAACATACCATGTGAGTAGAAAAAACTTTGCACATTTTAAAAATATAAATTCATAAATTAATTACAAAAACAGTAAATTGCCTAGGAGGGTAAAGAATTAAAGTCACTCAATGGTTACAGAAGTTTATAAAAGAGTTCCCACTGGCTTTAACAGCTGAAGACACAAGTCTTGGTTTTGAGAATAATAAACAATGAACAGTGTGCTCTTTAGAAAAAAAATTACTGTAGGTAGAATTTCGCCATAAATGAGGAGTCAGGATATATTAAAAAATGTAATGATGTATTCAGGGATAAGAAAACATGAAATCAAAATGTTTGCCTCTTTTCTGAAATACGGCATATTTAGTTATTAGAATATTTAGAATTAAATTATGACCAATAAAAATGAATATTTATATGAATATTTATATTCATTTCTATTAAATGAATATTTATATGAATATTTATAGTAACAGGGTAAGATATTCCTAGCCTATAGGATATATGCAAAGGTACTGTATCTGTTCTCTTCTTTGTGTCCCTGTAGGCATCATCCAACTCTGCACAAAGCTGTGGAGAGTCTGGTAACTCTTTATAAGAAAATTAATGATAATAATTATAAAAATAAGATTCCATTAATTTGATGGACATTAATTCATGAGTTGTGCACAGACACTGAAGACAGGATCAAGCTATTTCTCTGTTTTTTTTCAGGGGATCTTTTAAAAAACTGATCAACTTCACCAAAACTGATGTGTCAGACAAGAAATTACAGCTAAATTCCATAAAGCCATAAACAGGGATTTAAGCTATACTGAAATATTTAAATTAACTGAAACAAATTTAATGAGGGTGGTAAAGATTCTAAATGTTATTGGACTAAAATGCCAATTATTTGTAAACACAATGAACAAATAAACTCCTTCAAACCCATTTCACAGTATAATGGCTGTTATATGAGAAGATGAAATGTTTTATATACAGGGGTTTAAGAAACTGTCACTAAAACCGTTACGATATTTTAAATAGTGACAGCAGTAAAAAATGGCACTCCACAGAATGTAATCTGAGCTCTGTTTTTCTTTAATACCACTCACTGCATCATCACTGTGGTCTGTGTAGAGACACTTAATACTTTATCTGGAGAAATCCCACTCAGTCTCCTTCACAAGCAGATAATGACAGGAAGTTTTCCTAACAGCATTAGTCATTCACAAACAATGGTAACTATTATGGGATTTTATTCTAACATCATTTTATGCTTCTGTGGTTCAGAACTTTAACGAATTAGATTGCATTTCTAGTAGGAGGCTCTATGGGATAAGAATGTCAAATAAATATCTACTTAAACTGTCTATTTTCAGGCTTTTCACAAATTCTTTCCTTCAAACAAGCTGATCACATCATAAAAACAGACAGATAAACATAACAAATTCATGTAAATAATGTTTTTTCTGGCTTCTTGTCAACTTTAGAGATAAAATTTGGTTAATTATTAGCAGTGATGGCTTATTCTCAAATTTAAGTATAATGTCAGTCTGAAAGAGTTTTATATTTCTGTTGGTTTATTTCTGCTATCCATTATGTTTTGATGTCTAAACCTGCTCTGAAGCTGCACCTGCTTAAGAGATGGTTGTGGATGTTTGTCATTATTAGTCTGAATTTTTCTGCAACTCACACCAAGCAATTCTCTCCATTTTTACCTCTACTACAAAGCTATTTACAATGAAAACTGCTACTTATTTTCAGCATAGCTAACCACGTACTGAAAATAATGGGGTAGGAATAACATCAAAGGGAAGAACCATCTAACACCATCTAAGAGAACGGCTGTGAACAGAAACACAAAAGACAGAAAAGGTACAACTCCCACAAATATTAAGAAAAACAAATGGGTTTGATGACTTTATTGCTCTCTACAACTACCTGAAAGGTGGTTGTGTTGAGGTGGGGATCAGCCTGTTCTCCCAGGAAACTAGTGACAGGACAAGAGGAAATGGCCTCAAGTTGCACCAGGGGCAGTTCATATTGAATATAAGGGAAAATATTTTCACTGAAAAGAGTGGTCGAGCATTGGAATAGGCTGCCCAGGGAAGTGATGGATTCACCATCCACGGAAGTGTTCAAAAAAGGAGTGGATGTGGCATTTTGTGCTATAATTTACTGAGCATGGAGGTATTCAGCTGAAGGTTGGACTTGCTCTTGAAGGTCTTTTGGAACCCTAATGGTTCTGTGATTCTATGCCATCTGCTTCATGTTGTGGAATATTTCCCAAAAGGCATGGAGTGTTCAAGAATTGGTCAGGAAAAAAGCGGTATAAGTTGTATGGAACAGTCCTATTTCCCAAGAATTGACCTAAACAGTGTTTCTGTCTCTGACTCTTTTGAACTATTATGAACAAAACTCAGGCAAAAAAGTAGAAATCCTTTGACTGCCAAATTAGCTCCCACTGTCAGATTGTGAAAAGTCTATGTAGGTGAGTACCCATGTAAAGGGTGGTTTCTGAAGTACCTCTTTCCTGTTATAATTAAATGTAACTCAGAGAAAAGACACAAATTCCCAGCATTTCACCTTTTCTTTCAGTTTCTGTATTGAATTTTATATTCTTGCATTAAGCCCATACTAGTGATTTATATTCTGTCTATTCATACATATAAGCTTTACTGAGACATCCAAAACAAACTTTCCCACCTCTTTTACTTCCTTTTGCAAGAATAAATGCTGATGTGTCACCAAGAAGGATAGAAAACATGTTATTCCCCTAAATTTACAATTACTAAAAGAGTCAGTGTTATAGCCAAATAAGACTGAATTTACATGATGACACACAAGTTGCTTAGATAAAATAGTAGCCACATAAAAATTGTGTTGCGAAGAAGGTGAAAACAGAGAAAGTTGCAGTTGACCCATTGCAGTGATGAGGAAACAGACAGCTGGCAGGAGCGACCACAGTTAAGATAACAAATCACAAAGATGGACATTTTATGGGCATCTGCCACGTGCAAGAGAGTCTGTTGAAAAGGCAAGAGTACAACAACAACCCCAAATGATGTGTCAGTCGTGCCCTGATAGTAGTTCTGCTTCAAAAATTTAATTATTCCAAAACCAGCACCACAACTTAAGTTAATTAGTCATACATAATTTAATTATCCATACATAAGTTAATTAGCCTTATATAAGAAACATTTTGTTAAGAAATCAGGGGGTTTACAGTTAGAATGTGCTCTATTTCAGTTTGCTGATACAACCTTGAATCAGTCTCCGTGTGCATACATACTATGAAAGTCCTGAATTACACTGTCTGAGCCTCTGCCTGTTCACAGACAAACAAGGATAAGGAACTGCAATTATTTTTGCACGGACTTTTTTTTCTGCATAAACCAATTATTGATGTTCTCATGTCACTCTTCCAGTCTTCTATACAGACATAAGAATAGAGGATCTGTTCATCTGATTATTCTGAAGTTCCAAGTAATTTTGGTGATGGTAGGAAAGCTCTAAGTAATCATTCACTTCTTGAACTATGTAATCTAGAGATTATCCATTTGCAGTTGAACACTACAGGACTGGAATTCATTTTATCTACATTTAGTCACAGAACACTTAGGCCCTTAGTCTAAATTAAGCTTCTAATTTCTTTCTATAAGTGATGGAGAGAGACAACCAATTCCAGATTCATTCAATCCTAAAATAGACAATTAAGATAAATGAAGGGCTGTCTGAGCAATCCTGTCTCACTTAGCTGGCCTCATGACTGGCTTAGACAAGACGCCTAACATTTATATGGTTAATATGACATGATTGATTCTACCTCAAAATACACAGGTCTCACTTTTCTTCCATGTTCTACCATGTGTTTGCAAGGGAGCATTAAGTGTCTAGATGGAAATGAATTGCAGGCATTTTCATAAGGATAATGCAATGGATGTGCTTATAAAATCATAACAGGAAAAGTGAGGAAGTCTTGGTCCATTTGTCAGCAAGCGACATGGATATTCCACTACAATACTTATTTGGTGTTAGGATTAAGACTGAATAATCAACTCTGCTGAACAGAATAAGTAATTAGTGTTAATCAGACAATCAATGATCCTGATGTAAGCCTATTGTAGGCTTTCAATGCTACATATATGTAAAACTAGAATTCAAATATATCAATACAAATGAGTAAAAATAAGATTTCTGCATATTACTTCTAACATACATAAGTAATTGGAAGCCCATTACTATATAATTAGGAATAATGACAAACTGTTTAACAAAAAACACAGATCTCTGAGGGGAAAAAAAGTGTCTAGCTGTGAATTTTGTTAAAATTTGCAATTGCTTTCCAAAGATACAGATTATACAGATTAAATCAGGCTACTCGTGCATAACCTCAGTCCCCTGACTCCAAGCTGCTTCACAGGGGACTGGAGTTGGTGGCTGTGGCTGTGCCACCACCCAGCAGTCCTCAGGAGAGGCCAGTATAACAATACGGACAGGCCTCCAACATTCTGTCACACCCATTAAGGTAACACATAAACTCATTTTGACAAAACGACACTGGAGGACCACAAAACTGAGTTCTTATGTGCCTGAGATCCATACGCTGGAAATAATCAAACTGCCGTCTGGGAAACTTTACATTCATAGATTCATACAATCATAAAATGATTTTGGCTTGGAAGGGACCTTAAAGAACAGCTAGTTGAAACCCTTCTGCCACGGGCAGGGACATCTTCCACTAGACCAGGTTGCTCAAAGCCCCATCCAACCTGGTCTTGAACACTTCCATTAAATCTACATTTATAAGTAAAGTTGTGTCATGTGGGGATGCATCTGACCAAATCCAGGTATTACACTGAATGTATGACGCAGCATAGACAGTGTTTTTTTCAGTCTTTTACAGCATATCACAAGTCTTGCTATGATTCATTTAGTCAACAGCAGGTCTTGTTCTTCAAATCAAAATATTGGCCTAGAAACTTTCCAGCCAGAAAAGTTTAAAAGAAGGAAATGATACAAATTATATTCTTTGCATTTGCTAATACAAGAATAATATATTTTAAACTTGGAATTTTTGAAGACTACAGCAAGAATGAGGAAATGCAAAAATGAAAATCATCTGTCCACAACAGGTATGATAAAATATCTGATTTGATGCAAGAAATTACTTCTGTTTAGCACCTATGAGCTCGTAAGGAATACCTTATGTAAACAACAAAGTGGAAGAAAAAAGCAGAAAAACATGCTGAGACCACTGTCAAGGAACAGTACCTTATCAATGCACAAAATAAGTGTAGGAACTAGGAAATTTAGATTTTCTTAAATCATCATACCATACCTGGTCGAATTTCACTTACAGCTTCACTTATGCATTGGCATGCAATTATTTGTAGACATGGGTCACCAAGCAGAGATTCCCTTCCCCTTCTCCATTGAATTGGGGAGTGGGATAACATTGTCCCCCTACCACTGTGGCTGATAATGGAGTGGCAGTAACTCCTGGTTGACATGGAACAGATGCAAAAGCCACTTCTACCCTGTGCTATGAAGAATACAACGGGATTTATCTCACTTTGCTTTTGATGCCCTTAGGAAGACACCTGCATTTGGGATAATCACTTGAGCCTCCATCACTGGCACTGGCACAAAACAGGCACTTTCAGAGCTTAACTACCTAATCCTTATATAGACATTTCTCACCTTGTGCATATACAAATCTGTTCCCACTTTTATTTGGAATCTCTCTACCACATTTCCCAATCTGGAAGAGTAGCTGCATGTCCTGCAAGGCAGCAGACACAAATAAATGTGGACTGCTGAAAGCTTGCTACTGTCTTACATTTACTTATTTTTCCCCAGGGAAAAAAAAAAAAAAAAAAAAAGAAAAAAAAAAGAAAAAGTGCTGGTTTTGCTATCCTCAGAAATACTGTCAGTTATTTTGAAACCCTTAATTCAACTATTATCTCACATAAGGCACTTTTATAGTTTTTGTGATAACCTCTTCAGCAAAAGTAACTGTCATTATCAAAAACATTTAAAAATACTTGAAATACAGCTTGACTTTCACTTCCTGTCCTTTTACTGGCTGTTTCATTAGTGTTTTAGTTCTTTCATGCACTAAATCTGGTTTCATGCCTTGAAGCAGAGATGTTATCTTGCCAATGGAAGTGTTTCTTACACCTTTTTCCTTCCTTCTTTCCAAACGTGCAAGGAAGAGATACAAATAACTTAAAATGAAAATGTTTACTCATCAGTAAGGTCTGGTTTATGTAGTAGGTTTTTCTTCTGATTTAGATTAATTCTCCAACCCAGGAATTACTGGAGGTTGTTTCTTATGGCTGTATACACATTTAAGCAGATGTATTTTCTGCTTGATTAATTTGGTGTTTCTTGTTTGCTTATTTTTTTCTGATGCTTTGGGATATATGTCTAATTTATATTTTATACTCTTCACACAGGCTTGTCAGGCTGGGTATACAATGTCCTTGTTTCCAGGACTGGGTAGCTCACTGCAGGGCCTTGAGGATCCCAAGTTTGCCAGACCTTGTAAGTCCTTACGTATCTCTGAGCTTGATTATTTTATGTAAAAAACAGAAAATAATTGGTCCCTTTTGTTGTTTTCCCCACACCATGCAATATACATACCCATCCTTTTCTGTCTGTAAGAGGATTTTTTGGTGTTAATGACCAAATAGTCCTCCTCTTCATCATCATTATAGCAACTAGAGGGTTTTGCTGAAATGTCTGTGCAAAATCAGTTAAAACACATAGGGTAAGAGAAAAGTCTCACCCTGAATATTCACCAGTCTTCTAAGAAAGAGCAGGGGAGGAACTGGAGAGAACATGAGACCCGAGGCATTTTGACTGCAGATCCAGTGAAGCATAGGAAGACATGAGCTTGCTTTAAACAAGCTGTCTCTAGATACCACAAGCACCCGGAGAAGACCATGGGCTAATTTTTCTTTATTGAGAAGTAAAATAAATTAGCCCCTGTGTTTCTCTCTGCTTCCTTGGCTCAACTGTTTCCAGTACATGAGCTGGGGACAGGTATTGATGTGCAACATCTCAACACTAACCAAACTTACTGCCAAAAGAAAATCACATCTGCCCCAGGACAACCAGGAGTAAAACCTCATGTTACATCCCATTTCCTTATTGTGGATGTTCAAAAGAAACTGTCAGGCTGCAGAGATATGAAGTAGAATTGAAATTAGTGTGTTAAACAATTGCCTTACCCTTAAGATTCTCTGGAGCCTAACCCTGCAGCAAGGTCCATATCACGGTTCCCTCTTTACAAGATCCAAGAAGCCAAGAGAGTGAGTGCTTTCATCAGGAAAAGCACAGGTGTATCATGATTTTAGAGAAAAAGTACCATCTGTCAAACAGCTGTTTGAAGTTGTAAAACCCAGGAGAAAGACAGGCAGCTTTTGTCAATCTTTAGTGTTGCCTTTTGAAAAATTAGTTGAAAGAGCCTTTTGGTAGCTCCATAATTACACTCAAGCGTTGATTTCTTTCTAGCTGCTATAATTGATAAACCCCCCCATTACCTCAGAATATTTAGTTAGTATTTCTTCATTAAGAAAAAAATGAGGAAAAAAAGAAGAACTATTTGCTATTTTGAGGTAAAGTCTGGTTTTGTTAAGTCCGGCTTACTTTTAAAAAGTAAGCTATGAAATACATTCAACATGTCTCATTAGCTGTTCTCTGGCAGGCAACAGTCCCTACCTTTTCAATGCACAGACATAATAATGTACCTCTTTCACACTTTGTCTTTCAAGGGAACATTCAAAGAGTAAATGACTGTCCTAAAGCATTAATAAATTTTAAGATTGAAAGAGAACATTAAACAATGACATCTAAATGTCACAGTTTCACCTAGTAAGCTGACGGTAGACCCATTAATTGTATTTAACTAAATCATTATACCAAGACAGCCCTCATTTTTGACTCAAATCTAGTCAGACACAGAGAATTTAGCAATTATTTCAATGGTATTTTTTAGGACCCTATGGCAGCCTCTTGTAAATATTTCCAACTACATTTCAATTCTACCTGCAGCATCATCTTCATTCTGTTGTTTCCTTTTATGTCTCTTGAGTACAATGCATTACCAATAAAGCAAAAGTTTAGTGTGAAGACTGTAAGTAACTCTCCTGTCTCCAGTGTCACAAACACAGTAAAAATGGTGCTATGGAAATGCCAATATTTTCCTTTCTAATACTGAAAGTTTTTACTAGTTTTTGGGATTTTTTTTCTCCAAGAGTAGTTCAAATTTTCTCCTATATAATTTTACACTTGAGAAAACAAAAGCTGATTATATTAGAGGATATTCTAGAAACCCCACACAAGGAAGAGTTATGGGATTCCTGAAGGATTATTTGCAGAACCAGTAGAATATCTCTTTGTACTTTCTCCCATGCGCTAACATTCATGTTTAGGAAAAAAAAAAATTACTATTATTAGTAATTTTACTATTAATTATAATTTTACTATTATTAGTAAAATAATCTCTTTTACTTACATAAAATCAGTAGCCTATATTTTAATAATATTAACACATCTCCTCATTGATCATTCACAGTATTAATGAATAGAGCCCAGCATCTACTTTTGAGAACTGAGATGGCCTGTGATTAGTTTTGTACCACAGATGGTACTTGCTAAAGAGCCATTATTTAAATACATGAGATAACACTGATTTATGTTATCTATATTTTGGAAGGATGGACAGTGGAGCAACTTGTCCACTTCATGCTGCAGCAGAGCAAATAACTTTTTCTTTTTAGTATTCTCCTGCCTCAGTGGTGTTGCATTCAGAACACTTTAAAATCTTTAGCTATGATTGTGTATCTACCCAGTTCATGTGTACATGATGTGAAGATGCACAGCTGTCCTCATTTAAACAGGGGAAGAAAAGAGGGAGAGAGCAAAATCAAATGAGGGAACGTCAGGACCAGTTTTCTGAACACGATGCTACTTTATGAGATGTGAATTTTTGGCATGTTTCATAGTGACCTTAAGAAAACCATGTTGCTGAGCTGCTCCAGGGTATTAGCTATGACTGCATGTAATATACCTCACAAGAGTGGAACAAATATAATTTTAATTTGCTTTGCATTACACTCACTGTTAAAAAATGGCACTACTATAACAAACATTTGCAGTTTCTTCATTTGTAGCTAAATTCATAAATCTCAGTAACTATAAATGTATCTCAAGGTCAGAGTTACTACAATAACCCATTCATTTTGCTTTCTTTCCACTAAATCCATTATCTGAACAAATCATTAGGTGACCTTTTTAGTTACAGCAATTCAATAAAACTTACATTAGATGGAGTTTCAGGAACATTAGTCTAATGTGCTTTAAAAGATCACCTTCTCTGAGCAATATAATAAGTTTGTGTGAAAAGCATAAAGCATGTAATATGTAATAAAATCCAGCCTTTAATGAACCATCTAGAAAAACTGACTCGTGTTATAATTCAGTGGAAAATCTCCCTTAATTAATGAACAAGAAACCAACAGTAACCACTGGATGTTACTTTTGATTATAGATTCAGCTTGTTTTCCTTTTAAAATGTGGGCTCTTGATTTATGCTGCTCTAGAAATTACAGTTTAAGTGACCTTGGATACAGGAGTAATGTGCCAGGAAAAGACATACTTAGAGCTAATTAGAAAGGGGTCTCTAATTACTAGTTAGTACCCACTGCACTAAGATGCTGCTTAATTTTCCAAAGTGGTAGTTAGTCAAGACTGTAAATTTATTAATCTGTCTTAAATGTTTGATGGATGCTGATTTTCCTTATTAGATACAACACTAAAAGTACCTTGAAGCCAGGCAGATAAACAATAAATAAAACACAGCTCCAGCCATAAATCAGGAAATTTTTATCATGTACGATTGCACAGGCTCACTAAAATCCATGATTTCCATCAAGAATATGAGGCAATAATCTGATCCTCTTTGCAACTAAAACAGGAATAATCACTTAAAAAAAACAGCTGAAATTATTTACATCTTGTGCTTCCAACTGCTGTCAAGAAGAAAACCAGTTTAATTTCTAATCAGTCTATGGATGTTTATATGCAGAAAGAGATGAAATAACAACTTTCCACCAGTTCAGCATCAGCAGTCATTTCTACTGCAGATGTATACACACAGGTATGTGAGCCAATTTCAGTAAAGGTCAGGACACATCAAAATATTGAACTAAATAAGTTCCTTTTGCTACTAGGGTTTATTGAGCAGACTTGCATTCATTCAGTCTGTAGGCATTTCATTTAGCTCCACATTTTTCCAAATACTTTTGTGTCTGTCACCCAGTGAACCAGATGGACACCTATAAACTTTTCTGGATCTTCTCCTTATTGCTCATCCACAGAAAAAACATAGCAGTCATTTCCCCAATCAGTACCTCTACTGATTTGAGATTGATGCAATGAAAATATCCGCAAAATTATAGGACATATTAGAGAATTGCTTTATAATTTACAAATTGGATGTCCCATCCCTGGAAGTGTTCAAAATCAGGTTGCATGGGAGTTTGAGCAACCGGGTCTAGAGGAAGGTGTCCCCAGCCACAGCTGGGGGTTTGTAACTAGATGATCTATAATGTCCATTCCAATCAAAACCATTCTAGAACTCTTTGATTCCATGAAATAAAAACAGTTCTTAATTTAAATATTGCAATCCATTAATAGATAGATGAGATTTTAAAAAAACAGTACAAATATGACAACTAAATAGTTGCTTTATTTTTCAAGCTGCGCCTTTAGTTAATAGGTTTATGAAGTCACACAGTAAATTTAGGGTACCATGAGGTCATATTGCTTTCAACAACAGATATATTTTTTCTCTTTCTGTGGTGAAGACAATTGCATAACTTATATGTCATCTCCCATCAACCACTTTCAAATTACCAAACAGTGCATTTAGACAGCAATCTCTTTGATGACCTTATCAATAACTTCACAGCACTTCTCTGCTAGACTTTTGTGCAACATATTTATTTGAAACTTTAAGAATGAGAAGAATGTGAATTCTTATGCTTGAGCTTCATAACCAAAATCAAAGGATCACCTAGTTAATTATCCTCTCTCTTACAGTACCCAGCAGCTATGAATTAAAATAAAATTTAAAGAGGTGTAAGGAATACTCCATTTCCAGTTAGGCATTTAGTTCGTAATCCTTTATCACCCTAAGCAAACCTACATGTATGGCTTCTCAGATGCTCTCTCATGTTTCCTTATAGATATTGTACTTTTCTTGTAGCTTTATTTATTATTGTCATGCAAATTATTGAGATATGATAAATGGTCTGTTAGTTTTACGCTGATGTCCTGTGAAATGTAAGAGATTAGAAAGTTGATTACTGAAGGACTGCTTAAAATATGCTATGTTGCATGTTGATAGAGATCAGATCTATGTTTATTTTTCTGAAGTGAAGAATTACCGATCCACAAATCTAAAACATATTCATTTTATCAGCTGCTTTGCATACTTTTTCCAGATCATAGACAACCCAGCCTAAGATTAATCTGCAATGTCATATTATCTAAACTGTATCTGCTTCTCATTAATGTCTAAAATGTTAATATAATTTCATATCTACCCTTTTAACTCATTAGAGAATTAATACATCATAGTCAAAAAATATGTGCGTTTTTTCCCTCCCTATTGCTAATAATACTGGTTTCAATTAGAAAAATAGGGATGTCCTTTAACTAATTTTTAAGTCAATTATTTTTTCCTTGCTACATAAATTCTTTGAGAGTATTAATTTATGCAGACAACTAGGTGGTTAATTGTTTAAATTACTGTTAAAAAGAAACCTTAAGTTACAGGAATGCCAGCATTGCTAATGATTTCAATGGGGGCAGAACTGAGCTCATAACTGGCTTTTAATTGCAAAATTCACTCACAAGACATGCAAGATTTTAAAATTTGATTTAAGTCCTTAAGAATGTTTGATAGGTCTTGCATAACACATATATTTTGAGGTGGTGTTGGGTCTTGTGTATTATAGAGGTTTTAAGAAGGTCTTCCAAATGGGTATTTGACAGGACTGTAAAAATGGTTTTGTGCTTCTATTTTGGAATAAGTGTTCTGCTGCATTTCTGAAAGCTGTAAACACACCAAGCTCATAATCACTACAACATGTTGCAGACTGGTGGTGTTTACTGGTTAATGGTACGAAAAGCTTTTTTTTCACTGAGACAGAGTGCAACATGACATTTGTTTTTGTACTTCGATATTTGGGAATTTCTGAGGTGGTTGCCATACAGCAATAATTTAATGCCAATTTTGTAATTCTTTATATTAATTCATAATACTTGTTTAAAATTTTTATTTTCTTTGAAGCATTTTCTTGCATATTTTCTCAGCAAACAGATCCTGTTACTCTAGGAAAAGTTTTAAAAGCATCTAAACTGGTATCATTGAATAATTATTGAGATAACTGCAGTGGTACTTGGGCATTGTCTGAAAGACTGAGCTGCCATTTGACTTAGAAACCACAAGTACTTTTGAACAACCAGTTGGTGTTTCTTTGTTGAGTTTCTTGTAGAAGCTGGGTGGAAATTCTTTACTACTGTCTCTTCTTTTAGAAAATTCTGATAAAAATTAATGTTTTGCAATTACATATTTTAAATTCTTGGATTAATCTTTTTTCATTAGAGCTTTTCTCTTGGTACGTTGGCCCAGAACAATAATGCAGTTTTCCAATAATTTAGTAATTCTGCACCAATAAGAAAGAGACTTATAAAACTCCTATATTCCCAGATATAGATCTGATGCACTGGATTTCTGTTATCCTATGCAAGTTTTGGAGACAAAAGGTTATTAGGAAGATATTATTTTAACTTTTTCCAGGAAAAAAAAAAAGTAATGAGGAAAGTCTTAAATATTTCACACAGGCAAATCAGAAAAATTACGAAATTTTAAAGACAAGGTAAACAAATCATATATCCACTTAAAGTTCAATTGCAATAGCATAGCTTGATTAAAATAAATCAAGATTAATATGGTATGAATCATCAAAAACAACTATCAACGTAACAACTGATTTTAAAAGCTGTATCTTTTAAAAATGTCCTTGAAGGAAAAATCCAGATGTTTACTTTCAACTGCAACCAAATTCCCCAGGAAGTACTGCAATGTTTGTCCAAGATGAATTCAACCTGCTAAAAATTTCTAAAATGCTTTTCTTCAAAGCTTAACTTTGTAATTGGAATAAATTAAACACACACACATTTTGGAGAGTATGTTGATAATTTAAGTGCTACAAATCGTTGCATATATGTAACAGACATGCCAAGGAAAAAACAATGCTACCATCCTCAAAAACTTTTCAATTGTTGATCCAAAATGCGAAGTGCTTGGCAACTTAAAAGATGAAGCTGTGTTTACTAATTTTCTAGCTGGGAGGTTAAACAGGAAAGAATGAACTCCAAAACATATGTGAGCAGTCTGGCTTACCCAGTTTTGTAAGTCCCCAAACAGCTGGTGTGGAGAAAACCTACTGTTGTGTTGCTGAGCCACTGATGGGGATGAAGAGAAAGAAAGTCAGTAATAGCTTTCAAAGATCTCTGAGGTAACTATATGAAGTAAAGCTCTTCAGGAACAATCTCAGTGTGGTCTGGCCTTTTACTGGAATGAGGAATGATTAGAGTTTTAACAGATGCCACAGTGACTAACTATCTATATAAGCTGATGGAAATAAATTTATGAAGTCCATGTTAATAATTGAAAAAGATTTAGAGGGGCTGACAACACTCTCTTATAAGGACATAAAAGAAAAAAGGCTGGTAAAATACGAAGAGAAAAAAAAAACATGAAGAGATGCTTGTGATGGATATGTAAGGAGAATATGTATACTTTACAACTTTGAAGACAAACAAGGGGAGCAGGAATTTATTATACATATCAATTTTATATTTAGGGACAAGCACATGGAAGAAACAGGAGACACCACCATATGGTGACAGTCATTTAACTGAGCTGGTCAGGGTCATGCCAGTATCAAAGGACAGTACCTCTCTATCTAGCAGCATGGGGGGTTACTTCAGGAAGAAAAGAGATCTTAGCAAATTCATGAGAAGACATACACCAAAGGTCACTGCAGGCAAGACCAGACCTCAAATGTTTTGAGCCATCTGTGCTGCGTTACACAGTCATAATGAAGACAAATACAGACATGTTGTATGCACTGAGACCAATTGCATATCTGAAATACTTGGGAATAAAATGGTGGTTGGTTGTTTTTTGTTGGTTTTGTTTTGTTTTGTTTTGTTTTGTTTTTATTTGGATTTTTTTTTGTATTTTGTTGTTAGGTATCCTTTTTCTTTTTAAAACCCACAAGCAAACCCAAAAAACTACTGCCAAGTAGCAATTTCACTTGTGACCTCCATTCCAGGCCCTCTGGATGAACTTGTACCACCCACATCAAAGTACAACTCCTGCAATTTATTTCCCAGTTAAACTCTCAATGTATTCTGTAGCATTCAGCACTGAAAACATTTTTTTATGTAACACCCCATTAGACTAAACACCCTTTTTTTTTCATACTTGCCAAAAGCTATGTTCTTCCTTCTTGCTTCTCTTCTGTCTTTTTTCTCTAAGTGCTGTTCTTTGCCTTCTTGTCCCACAGTTTGCTCTCCATGCATGATTTGATTATGATAATTCCTATGATTCTGTGCACCTTTTGGATCATTCTGAAACAACAGCTACTGACAACTACTTGTTTTCCAGAGATATTGTGAACTCGTGGCTGCCTCATCCTTGGAATTGTTCAGTGCTGGGCTGGATGGGACTTTGAACAACCTGGTCTAGTGGAAGGTGTCCCTGCCTATGACAGGGACATAGGAACTAGATGAACTCTAAGGTCCTTTCCAACTCAAACGATTCTATGATTGTATTAACTGGTCCAAGAACCCTGTCATTACCTCATAGTAGGTAATTATGTCCAGAGACTTGATTTAAACCTTCCCTATCTCCTGAGGTTTTCAGAAAACAGAACTAAACAAGAAATATCAAAGACAAGAAGTTTAGAGAATACCTTCTCACTCAAAAATAACTTCATAGCTTTGCTATTCACCTTGTTAGAGAATTATCTCTTCTCATATTCACTTGCTCAAATACAAATACCAAGGTTTCTAGGAAGTCAGGACGGGACTGGCTATTTTGTTACTGAAAACACAGAAATCCTTATTTCTTAGCAGTATTTCCACACATGATTTTAATACTGTTGGCAAAAGCAGCCACAAAGCCTTTAATTCATGACTTTGAGACTGCTACATGAACAAGGTGTATCTGAATTAGGCAAAATAAGAGATTCTCTTAGACTGGCAGGAAATTGTGATGCTGATTATTCCAACATTTGCTTCAAGCTGAGCTAATTTCAACTTTAGATGGAGTTGCTCAGGGCCTTTTCCTCTTCTCTTCTGAATTATTTCTATAACTGAAGATGCACAACCTCTGTGGGCAATTCTTTCTTCCTTTTTCCCCTGCTGTGATTCATGCACACTGCTTCTTATCCTTTCATTGTGTCTCCCTCAGTCTCTGCTTTCTCTCTGACCTTTTGGTGATCCTTTACCATTTGTTTTTCATACTGAACAAACCTGGTTCTCCCAGCCATTCCTTGTACATCATGTAGGCCAGCCCTCCAGCAAACTGAACTCACACCAATTTGTCAATCTAGCTCTTGTGCTGGGAAACCCCATCCAGGACAGTACTCCAGATGCAGCCTTACAAGTATCAAACAGAGTAAAATAATAATTTCCTCCAACCAGGCAGGTATATTTTTGTGAAAACGCAGCTAGCTATGGAGTTAGCTTTCAACATCAAGGACCCAAAGTGACTTATATTCAATTTTTTGCCCACCAGAATTTTGTGACATTTTAATGGAGCTGGTTCTTAACAATTGTTCTTCACTCTGTATTGTTGTATCCCAGTTTCAGAAATTAATATTCACTTTTGTTAAACTTCACAAAGATTCTGTCAGCCCATTCCTGAAACTTTTCAAGACCCCTCTGAAGATCTGCCCTGCCCCCCCAAAAAATTAACTATTCACCCCAAATTTGATGTTATCCATGAATTCTCTGAAACAGGTTTCTGTCCCACGGCCTAGGTCACTAATGGTTAGTGACAGACCAGAATCAGCCTCTGAGAATTGCCACCTGTACTGGCCACCAGTAAGGATTTGAATCCCTAATTACTACCCTCTCTCCAATCTGCTCTTCATCACTTGCCTATGTACTCATCAGTAAAAGGTTATGAATTGCTACAATTGCTTTTTTGATTGCCACTGTGTTGATCTTTCTTGCTTTATATCTGGATTGATGTTTATCTTGTTCATAATTCTGGCTTTTAATTGAGTTTTAAATTCCTGACAAAAATTTGTGTCCATATGAAAGGTAGAAAAAAAGATAAAATTCCATTTAGATATTTGGTTCCTGAAGATAAATTAATGAAGAAAAAATACTTTGCTTTTTCCTCTTTCCCACTTTCTAATGATAAAGTATTATCCCTAAGAATTTCCAGTTTTCTTTGCAGCTCTAGCAATGCCTTGTTTACCTGTTTATAATGATTACTTGATTTTTTTCGTCAGATTGTCTCTTCTAGAACAGAGCACACACTGCTTGCTTTAACTAAAGTTAACTGTAGTACATAAAAAAATACACTTTTTATTTGATTCAGTCTTGCAATAATCAACACTATTGATCCCTCATCTGAGTACCTAGTATAACAAAATTTCATGGCAGCACATGTGCCCCCGAAGGCAAAGGAAAGATAAGACTGAGACAAAGGGAGGAACAGTGTAAGTGGACAAAGAAAATATATGGGACTGGATAAGCAAGGTCATGCTAGACCATCAAACATGTTCAGAAAGCTTTACACAAACAGCCAGGTATTAATAACTTAAACAGATTATGCATTACAGAAAAAACTTATCCAAAAAGACAAAACTTTTCTTTCTCCTTTTGTCCTCCATCCAAAGAGATTCAAGGTCCATTTCTTGAATTGTAGCATGAAGGACATTAAATTATCAGTCAAAGCTAACAGCCCATACACTGAAAGTTTCATTTTGCAGGAATAGATATTACAAGAGGTAAGAAATTTCTTTGAATGCTCTTATAGATGCCCATGCAAAAATTCATTGTCCACAAAGGGATTTATAAAGCTGCTGACTGAAATAAACCACAGAAAACAATATCTGACAAAGACTTCCCTTTTCAGGTCTGTATCTTATTTGCACTCCCCCACACTTTCTCTAGAGAGATCAGCCACTGCTCAGTGTCCCATATATGCAAACTAGGAGTTGGGGAGTCTGATTTACATATTAAATCAAGAGAGTATTTTCAAAATGGGGCTGTTGTCTGCTGCATAAACTTGGGTTAAACCACAGTTTTCACTAAAGTTGGTGACAAAACTCATCTTCACTGACAGTTTTCCATTTTAATGACAGCTCTCTCTCACAGAAGGGAGGCACCATATCACTCCTTTACAAACATTTCCTTTCCTCTTCTGAGTAGGCATCCTAAATTATCTGGTGCAAGTAAAAATGTTCATAGTTTGCTCAGAGAAAAAAAAAAACAAAACAAAAGAAACAAACAGAAAGCTTCAATACTTGTTGATTGCCCAATTTTCAGTTCACAAAACCTTGGCAGAAGAAAAACAATGAACTTTAGATGAATAATTAATCAAGGGACTATTTTCAAACCCCTATAAGGGTCTGGAATTAGTCTGGAGGTAATATTAGAAAATTCAGAGATAGTCAGAGACAGCAAGACTCTTGTCTGAAATAGTTACATTGGCAGGGGCAGAATGACATTTCAGTTTGAGTCATTTACCTGTCTTGGACAAGAGAAAATCATTAAGAGATGAAAAGCAAAAGAAACCCCAATGGGAAATGCATAAATATCTCTCACTTTCAAAACAGAACAAAAGAAATTACCAGTCGTGTATTGCTACACTAGTAATAATCTTTACCTAATCTAAAATATGAAATATAAAAGCTCTCTGCAGTCTGATACTTGATTAACCAAAGGTGTTAGTGATACATTGATGTTTGGACTTGATGAACTTAAAGGTTTTTAAAACCTTAATGATTCTATGATTCTACAAAATATGCTAGATGTTGGGTGGGGTTTATTTTATTTTATTATTATTATTTCCCCCTCCTATGTTTTTCAGTCAATTATTATCCCTGATGGTTTCCCTAAGGCTTAATCACATAATCATTTTGTGTACCACACAAGATGGCACCAAGCCATGGTGTTCACCAGCATCTGTCAGACATAAATTCCTGCTTCTGCAGCCAAATTGCAAGCATGGGTTCATTCAAGTACTATTCAATCTGCCCTGGTCCAAATCTAGTTCTTGCCAACTACCTTCAACAGTGGTGGAAACTGTGGAGTATTTGTGTTTACCAGCATTGCAGTTTGGTCGGAAAGACTGCAAGGTATTAAAGTCCTTCTGCCAAAGAAACATGAAACTGCCTGTTTAGCCAGTTGATGTAGAAATAAAGCTTTTGTGTCACTTGATAAACAATAACTTGCATTCATTTAAGGAGCAAAAGCTAGCAATTAACACTACTAAACATTAACACAAGGGTGATGAATAATCTGACTGCAGTTCTAAGGGGAATTTCTCCACTCGGAAAAAAAACCAAAACATTCACACCAGAATTTGGCAGGACATTACAGTTAATCACCACTATTCTTCATACAATCTTTAATGATCAAAAACAGTCAGGACCTCCAATTTACATCTCATTTACAAGATGGCATCTTTTAGCAGCATGACGCTTCCTAACATACTCTCAACTATTAAATGATTAAAGATTTATTATTGCAGTACCTAGATTTTCTCAATCTAACCTTACATACATTGGCTGCAATTACAACATGAAGACGCTTAGCCTGTACTTACAGAAAAACAAGGATGTGTTTACACTTCATGAGTTTTTTCCTTCAAGAGGCTTAAATTGATCCTTATGAGAGAAAACAGCATCCTCTCCTTTCCTTCTAGCAAAATATGACAGAAACCACTGTGCTAGTCTCTGTCATGAAACACTCTCCAAAGAAACAGATGAACAGACCAGATGTACACAGCTTGTCTGATACCTTGCTGCTTCAATAATTTTCATTGCAGTAAATGTTGCTTAATGCTGGTATAATTTGTTGCTCAAAGGAAAGCAATTTTTGTTTCCTTTAATACCATTATGATGATCCCTGCTCTTTTCCTGAATGACTCAGGACCTCTCCTACACACAGAGCAGCTTGGAGGTGAATCTGACTTTACAACCCTGAAAGAAAGCAGAAGGCCAGGGACATCTGATCATGGAGTCACTGTAAAAAACCATGAAAGCCTGGATAGCTGACAGCCAGCACGGTTTGTGCTGTACATCAGCAGACATCAGCAACTGACAACTGCTGCGGTAACAATCCTATATTTACTTGGTATGCAACTCCTTTATATTGACATCTCAATTTGATTAATGGTCACAAGTGGTTGAAATGTTATTTGCATAAAATATACTTTGCACTGAAAATAATTTTATATAGGAGACACATACTTTGGAAATGTTGCTTGGAAGACTATTTTTCTTGGGAAAGGATATACGAATAAAAGTAAAAAAATATACATATTAGTCTATTTATATCCTCCCTACCCCAAATTTAAGCTCTTTTCAGATGTTTAAAAACCATCTTGATGCTACTGAAATATTCCATTTCCATTCATGGCATGAGGATTTTTAAGAAGATTCCAGTCTGAGCAGTTGAGTGATTTGAGGACCAAGTAGGATTACTTTTCTACTTTGGACAACTCACCCGCCAGGCTGAGGACTTTGTCATGCTAAAACATCCCTTAGAGTTGCTTGTCACAGCACAGAACCAGTGTTTGATGCAGACACAGCTAGTGAAACTAACCCTTAAAATGAATCAATCACTCAATATGCTCATGGGACTTTTTTCCTTATACTTTTTGCAGGCTGATGCAGCCTTTATATCCTCTATCTGTCTTGGTTGGAAGACCCTTTTTTGAATAATATTATCCCATCAAAAATAAACCTCTATCTTACACATATTTACTAAATACACAAATACTTTAAATGTTCTAATGTTGATATTTAATAAATATACTAAACCTGTATCTTATACCTAATCATAACTCAGTACAATGACCTTTCCCTCTCTTCTGTGCTCCTGCAATGTAGCATTGCAGAAGAGGTACAGGTGAGCATGAGAAAGGAAACATGTAGCCATGGCACCAGTGTGGTAAAACTTTTTTTGCCACACAGTATTTCACCAATTAGACATTCATCTGTAGTGCATTGGTGCTGACTGGATGCCAGATACCCACCAAAACCTCTCTCTCACTCCTCTCTGCAGCTGGAGAGGGAAGAGAAAATATAATGAAGTGTTTGTGAGTTGAGATAAGGACCAGGAGAGAGATCACTCATCAAATACTATAATGGGCAAAACAGATTTGAATTGGGGATATTAACTGAATTTCTTACCAATCAAAATCAGAACAGGATAATGAGAAGTAAAATAAATCTTAGAAACACCTTGCATTCACCCCTCCCTCCTTTCCAGCTCTACCTTGTCTGCCCCGGCAGCACAGGGAGAGGAGGGAATGGGGGTTATGGTCAGATCATCATATATAATTGCTGCTGCTGCTCAAGGAGAGGAGTCCTTCCCCTGCTCCAATGTGGGATCCCTCGCACAGGAAACAGTTGTCTGTGAACTGCTCTAACATGAATCCATCTCACGAGCAACAGCTCTCTGCAAACTGCTGCAGCCTGGGTCATTCTTGCACAGAGTGCAGTCCTTCAAGGCCAGGCTGCTCCAGCACTGTCTCATCTCCCCACGGGCCTTCCACGTGGTCACAGCCTCCTTTCAGACATCCACCTGCTCTGGTTTTCTCTGGTTCTCCCCCACAGGCTGCAGGTGGATCTCTGCATGCCTGTGGATCTCCATGGGCTGCAGGGGCACAGCTGCCTCACCATGGTCTGCTCCACAGGCTGCAGGTGAATCTCAGCTCCAGCTCCTGAAAAACCTCCTGCCCCTCCGTCTGCAGGGTTGTTCCTCTCATATATTCTCACCCTGCTCTTCTCTGGCCACAATTACAACTGCACAATAACCCTTTTATTCTCTCTTCTTAAATCTGTTATCACAGAGGTGTTACCACCATTTCTAATTAACCCAGCCTTGACCAGCAGCACATCCATCTTCAGAGCTGTCAAGGATTGGCTCTGCTGGACATGGAGGAAACTTTTGGCAGCTTCTCACAGAAGCCACCCCAGTGGTCCCCTGCTACCAAAGCTTGGCCATGCAAACCAAATACATCTTCTATATGGCAAAAGGGAAATCTCAGTTTATGAGATGAGAAAATTTGATGTAAGAGAAGATAAAAGCATAAAAGGCAGATGCTGAAAAGGAAGCATTGTCTGAGACAACCTCTGAGAGTATCACTGAGAAGCGTGTTCTTTTAAGCTCAGGAAGTCATTAAATGCTTTAGTGGCAGAAAGACCCAGCAGCAACTGTTAAACATGATGGTCTGGTGTCAGTTTCTAAAAGTCCTGTTGTTCACTGCCAAAGGTACAGTATGGGGATGAGACAGACCTTTGATCATTTTAGCGCATGACTCTGTAGGGATTTGTATGTTCTCATTAAGAAGGAAAAATCACCCTAAAACTGAAAGTGAATGCATTGACAATTTCTTTGGTCTTCACTAAAAAATTGTCTTGCAAATCACCATTTTACTAAGGTGCTGTCTTGTCGAGGAGTATTCCTGACCAATGTAAAAGCCCCACAACTCCTCATACACAGCCAGGGCCTTTACTATACAGCATCAGCATGCAGAACAAATTAAATTTAATAAAATACATAATACAGAAATAAAGTATTGCTGCCACATGAATGAACACAGTCAGACATACAAGCTCAAATAGTGTTGTTTGGGTCATTTGAGATTTCTCATATGAAATACTTTCCCTGCTGTTAACCAGTGTTTACTTTAGTGCTTTTGTGTGCACCAGATTAATGACATGAGAATGACAAATATCAATGCTATTTTAAAAGATCTCTGTCTTCAACATATAACAGCCACGAACTTCATAGTGAATACAAGCTTGTGGATCTGTCACACACAGGCTTGCACTTTCCCCATTCATAGAAGAACAGCACTGTCTCATGTTAAGACATGGGATTTATCTGTCTTTCTTAAATATTTCCATTATATAAATAGCAGTTTCTATACAAATAGTAGTCACTCAGTTCATTGCTCAGACAGGATATCCCCTGTAGCTATCTGATATGCTTAACAGGTGTTTTTTTAAGCACACTACCCTCTTTCATCATGCACTAACCTTCAGTAAATCAGAATAATTTACAATGCAGGTTCTACTCAGAAATCTACTGCTGTAACAGAAAGTTCCAATGTGATGGGGCAAAATTCAGTTAACTGCAGTGTAACAATGTGAATCACCAAACTTGAAATGAATGAGCCTTGTAATGCCCCAGGCATAACATTTTAGTGGCTGACGAATTTGACTTCAGCTACATGCATTTTGAGTTTCTATAATCCTGTAGTTGTCCTGACAGCAGAGAATCTCTGCTCAGTAACAGTATCTACACAGAGGAAATTATTAAAATACATTGCACTTATACAGAAAGTCAACTTCACAGATGGAGCTCTGTATTACATACCTGTAACATGGAATCAGCTTTTGTGTGATCCATTTATTCTATATTTTCCTGCTAAAATCCTCAACAGTTTTCATACTTAAATATCTCAGCCCTTTCAGAAAAGAGCAGGATTTCATTATATTGGGTCTTCTTTTAGACATGCTAATTCCCGAGAGGAACAGGTACACTGAAGACATTGGAACTGGAGCTGGCATGAATGAAAGTACCATAAGGCAAATAAATTCCACAAAGAATGGAAATTATTTTATCTGAAGAAGAACAACTGTTTTTTTTCATCAGTTCCATAACTTATACAAAGCTCAGGTCTTGTCTGTCCTTCCATGAAATTAATTTAGCCCAGTTTCTCTAAGCAATACCCTTCCACTGATGTTAAGTTTGTTTTTGAGGACAAAACACAATCATACCACCTGAAAAGATAACCAAAGCACAGTTAAAATTATTAACATTTTTGCCTTCAGAACAAGTGTGGAGTAACAGAAACACTTCAATACCCATAGCGGGTGTTTGGATTTGGAATGTAATACCCAAATCCCAGCTAAAGTCAAGGAAGTGTCTGAAGTACCTAAGGCAACCCTGTAGCTGTACCAAAATACAAGAGTAGAAAATCATTCACATTCAAAGGAGGATTCAGCCCATCTATTCTTTCTGTTAATTTCAGAGGGAGTCTAGAGTGACTGCATGCCATCAGAGAGATCTCAGTTTTTGCAGCTACTGGTGTTTTCATCTTTAGAAAAAGCTCTTGGCTCTTAGCATTGCAGTTAAGCAGATGTGAACTTCTAAAGTCCAAAACTGAGATTATCTAACAATGGCAATATCAAGAACGGGTGAGAAGTTTCCTTTAGTTTAGGTTTAGATGAATAGGTAAGAGGGGAAAAGGAGCAAGTGCCCTTCAAGCTGCATAATCTGTCTCTTTTCTATTCTTAACAAAATTATTTATTGCATGGATTTGAAGAAGCTAAAAGTTGACACAAAGCATATGGCAAGAATAAGTACATTTAGATTTATTTTAGCTCTCAGTAGTCTGCTAAAAACATCCTTAGTTTTTCTAGCAGCATGTTAATAGGGAGACTACAATGCAATTATTCATTATCCCAAATAAAATTAACACTCTATATTCTGCTTTCTTTTAAACAGAGCTGGGCTGAGTGGACTATGCCAACAGTAAAAATGAGGGCACTCTGCACTGAGGGATGTCCCTGGTGGAGTAATAGAGATTTACTTCCTGTTTCATTGTACTTCATCACTGATTGCTGAAGACATCACATATGTAAAAAAAAAAAGTGAAAATCTCATGTAGGGTGTAATTAGTGCACAAGACAAGAATTTCAGGATCATTTCCACACATGCTAAAATACCAGAACTAATAAAAAAAATCCAGCAGCTCCAGGTAAAAAACAACAGTAACATAATAGGAATTGTCCCCACTCACTTGCTCTGAGAATGAGAACTCAGCATAGCTACTGATACTGGGTAGATTACAGGAGAAACGAGAAGAAAAGGCTACTAAAATAACATCCAAATAAAAAAATAAATAAAGGAATCCTGTGAAAGACGTAGTAACAGAAACATGTCTCTTGAATGAATGTACATAGAGAAATACCAGTAGAAAGTAAGACCATTGTTCAAGGTCATTTTACTGTTATGGATAAGCCTCCTGTTTTTATTCATGAAGAAAAGTGATGGCTACTCTTTCATGTATATATTCTTGGTGGGTTTTCCCTGATGATTTACATGCACAGATGGATCTCAGAACTGTATCAACTCCTTCTGTGCTAAGCAATACACCAGCTTTGCCAAAAGTCCTCTTTCAGTACTGAAAGCCTCCATTGTATCTCATCAGTAGTTGTTTTGCCCCCACTTACTGTTAATAGTGTCATAAACAAGGCCTGGTTCATAACTGCTGTTTCATAGAAACATTATGCATCAACTCTATGGAGGTGATTCTCCTTCTCTACTCCACTCTTGTGAGACCCCACCTGGAGTCCTGTGTCATTCTCTGGGGCCCCAAAATCTGAAGGACATGGACCTGTTCAGCAAGTTCAGAGCAGGGCACAAAGATATCAGAGGGATGGGGCACCTCTGTTATGGAGACAAACTGAGAGAGTTGGAGTTGTTCAGTCTGGACAAGAGAAGGCTTCGGGTAAACCTCAGAACACCTTCCAGTACTTAAGAGGTACAAAAGAGCTGGAGAGGGGGCTACTAGAGAGCTGAAGAGGAACTTTTGACAAGGACATGTAGTGATAGGACAAAGGAGAATGGCTGTAAACTTAGAGAGTAGGTTTAAATTAGATATAAAGAAGAAATATCCCTGCCAACAGCAGGAGGATTGGAATGAAACAATCTTCTAATCCAAACCATGCCTTGATTTTAAGATAGTATAATTATTTGGAAAAAAAAATTAAAAAAACCAGACATTTTACATTAATCAGACGTTAAAAAAATTCAAATTTTTGTTCAAGAGTGTTTGAATTGCGTGACCTATTTTTCAACTACGCACAAAATCAGTTATATTTCCAATGCCTGAAGAGATTCCTCAAAGCTGCCTTATAGCCAGGTCCCAACACTAACCATGCAATTTCAATTATGAAATTAGAATAAATGCTTAGGATACAAAGGAATAATTTACAACAGAAGGCCCAGACGATTTGAGTGTTTGGAAATTCCTGATGCACATAGCAAGGGTTTGATCAGGCCTCAGAACAGTTAACATCAGAACTCCCAAATCAGCATAGAAATGTCTCAGAAGGAAATATATAGCAGGCAATATTTGTATCCGCATCTTTATTCATTTGCTGACTCCTCTTAGCTTTACTATTTTTTATAGATATTCATCCTTAAGTCACATAATGGGAAACTAATCAACTTGGTATATTTTCATCTTAAATTTCCTTTTTTTCCAAAAACGCCTGCACTGCACACCAAGGACATCATAGGTAGCCTGCTAGCCATCTCAGTGTCAGCAGTAAGGAAAGATGGATGACGTTTATGTTCCTGACCAGGGCATGTCTCTCTCACCCAGGTGCCTGTTTCAATGTGGATAATTGCTGTTCATCTGATGATTTTTCTAAGAGTGTGCTTCAATCTTGACACAGAGGTGAAGCTCACAAGCACTGATCTTAGATGCTGCATCTGCTTATTAAAAATTTTATTCAAATTCCATAGTTCACAGAAGTTACACGTACTAGGAATACCAGTCTCCACTCATCCTCTGCCTCCCATGTCTCTCATGGGAGTTCAATCAGCATCAAGTCATACCAAAGAACAGCAGTGAGCAGATTCACAGAGCTTGTGCGCACACTGATTTTGCTGAAACAATGTCATGGTTTGAGCTGCAGAAGTACTTTATGGTGAAAACCATTGCATTTCACTCATATCTGCTAAATTCTGACAACTGTGAGGCAAGCTGTTAAGACTTCAGCATCCTTCATCTGAAGCCAAGACATCAATTTGAGGACTAACACAGTTTAACACTGGTCATTTGCAAATGTGTGAGTATTTACAGGTGTTTCAATATCAGCTTCTGCAACTAATTTTGGGAAGAAAATATACAGAATTCCATGGTGGTTTTTTCCTAGGGCAGGATTAGATTTCACGAGTGTTACACAGCTATGATTTTACTTGACAAGATAGCTAGATGGTGCTAAAACATACTTGTTGCAATATGGTTTTACTTCTGTTTTGAAATATGGTGCTTTATCTCTATGATTGCCTATACCTACAATATTTATGTACACTTTCTTCCAGCAACTTCTTGAAAAAAATTCCTGGTGAGTCTGGAAAACATTTTTATTTTTACACTAAAAAAGAGATAATTGAGATGCAGAAATAAAGGGACTATGATCAATCACAATATTTCTTGAGTCACAGATGAGTATGTTAGCCACAGGACTATTTGTTCTTTATGCAATTTGTCCACCACAGAAACACAGCTGCTTCTGGCATGCTCTAAAAACCAATTTATAAGTATTTTCAATAATAATTTGATATATTTTGTAAAATAAAAAATAATAACCATAAATAAAAAATATAATATCTGACCTTTATTAATCCTATGCTCATTTAAGGCAGAAGTGAAGAATGACTTTGTAAGGAAACTCAGATTAATTACAGACAATGTTGTCTTTTCAATGCTAAGCTTTCTTTGTTGAAAATTTACCAAGTAAATGAGTTTAATTTTTTTCCCATTGCAGGCTTTCATGGGGAAGACTGTTTAAAATGTAAATTTAAAAACTAACCTGAAAGTGATAAATATTTGAAACAATCAAAGAAATATATTTGCACACATGCTTGTCAGAAATATTCTTCGCTAAACACACAGTAATCTGCTCCTCATGGCCAGTAACTTGGGTCAGTCTCATTACTTACATCACCTTCAGCAGCAAAACTCCTCTGCATTAATGAATCAAGCCCATTTTCTTTCTTTAGCATTTTCAAATATCTTTCTTTTTAAACAGAAACATTAAAAAAATGTTATTTAAGCAAACTTGGGTTACTTTGAAAGCATCTTGAATAAGTGAGCAAATCTTCCAAAGCTCATTTGGGTGTACAGCATGAAAAGCAGCTCAAGTGACTTGCTCTGAGCAGAGATGTCCTCCATATATAATTCCCACCTGTGATTGCTTGAAGCCATGACAGATTGTCTGAAAATTCATGAATGTGCATGTTCCACACTACTGTTTTCTGCAGCTCTACCCATTGTAAATAAGGGTTGCAGGTGTGAGATGTAAGATAAATTTGTTTCTCTTAAGTAACCGACCAAGCTTGACAGTGCAGAGTCCCACATAGTGATCTCTGGTTGCAAATCATTCTCAGAAAGCTTCAGACAGTTGTCATTTTGAGAAAGGACTTCTTTATTTGGTTGTGCTATTCATGTTCTCAGTAACAGACAGGATTTTCTTTGTTGGATCAGTGAGGAAATGCCCCAAAATCTGCAATACTATTTTGCCTGACCCCTAATTCTTGAAAGACATATATATTTTTAGAAGAAACATGTTTATACTGAGCTGATTTCTGTACCAGTCTACTGAGGTGAGGCTGGAGCAGATGGTTTGTGAAAGGCCACCTAAGGAATTCTACATATTGCCTTTATTGGCATAGGCAGTTTGATTGTTATCTACCCAACTTTGAGGGCAGAACACTTTTCACAGATACTCCGTTTCCCCTGTATTTTGTGTTTTCAGTCTTCTACCTGCTTGAAGTGCAGAGACTGTGCACTTCATCACAACTCTCTCGAATCTGCCCTTGCTCTTCTTTGTGGTTCTGAGGATCTGCAATGTTTCCTGCACATCTCATTCAGTGTAAGGACTATGGTGACCAGTGACCTGGACCACTTGCTCACAGCCAGCACCGAGGCAGGGAGGGAGAAAAGCACACAACACAGCAAACTGCTGAGGGGTAACTTGCTACTGCTCTCTCCTAATAAGATGTGAATTTCCCTTTCTTATTTATCTGACTCTTCAGCCACACTGGTACCTGTGAAGATGAAAGAGTTTACAACCAACAGAGAAGGGAACACAGCAATTTCTACACTACCTAGTGCAGCATTTTCCCTTTGGTAATGCATAATAACAGATGTTTTAGGGGAAGATGCTGGCATGGCATGAAATTATGAAAGCTCTCTCGTTAGGAAGTGCCTGTGGTATGTTTCAGACATCTTTATTTTGTCTGTTTGTGGGTTTATTGTTGTTGGTTTTTCCTTGTTTTAAAGTTCTTGTTTCACTTCCCCTTAAAACATGTCCAAATTTTTAGAGGGACCTGTTAAACTCTCCAGGTCTCTGGACATTTTCCTACAGCTGGAAGGCAACTGCTTCCCAAATTCACCCATACTCCTTGCCAGAGATCTATGAACCAGATCCAAGCCAGAGACCTTTCAAACATACATAATGACCTTGCTGTCTCAGCAGGGCTCATTAGCCTTGATACAGCCTGGCTGCTGGACCAGAATGGCCTTGTGCCTGGCTGGGCTGCATGATGGATGAGCGGAGTGCCTCAATTTGTCCAAAACAGCAGGTAAAGTTCCCTATACTTTCCCCTACAGAGCAGACATTGTCTTTCATGGGTGCTGAGAAATGCCACTTTCAGGACAGAAAGCAAGGCTACCTAATAAAACACAGGGAATTTTTCAATGAGGGTGTCCATTTGACCATCTGGATTTTGAACAGAAGAGGCCGGAAATATAGATGAGGATTTGTCTTTTCAGTGCCTGCAGAGATTTGGGCTCCAGGCTACGGATTTGAGAAAGCAATTCCACAGGTGATGAAAAGCTTTCCTTGTCAAAACAATATTTTTTTTCACAGATGATCAGCTGGCAATTTGCCTAGCAGATGCTGAGTGATAGGATCTCAGAAATCAGCAAATTCTGCCTTCCTCCCAATCCACACCTGTTTTACTATCACCATGCTGAGTACTGAACCTGAATGTGATTAAATTTAAATGCCTCCCTCAGGTGCTTAGGGGAAAAAAAACAAAAGGGAAAACCAACACAATTTTGGAGAAGTAATGCTCTGGCTCAGAAAGGAGCAAATCAAACTGTAGGAAAACAATATCTTGACTTTTAAAAGTTCATTTGTTCCTGCTGTTTATACCCTACCTGAAGCCATATCACCCTGGGCTTCTAACATCTCAGCTGGTGATGTTTTAAAAGATTATGATATTGGATGGATTATAAATTGCAATTTTTGTGCTTTCATATAAGTTTGCCCCCAGAAAGAAAGGAAGGACACAAGCCCTATTGCTCTTTAGAAAATGAGCAGCAAATAGTAGCCTGTTTTACAAACATTTACATAGCTATCAAGTTGTTTTCCTATTAAAGGTTTATTTTGAAATGGATCAAATTCAGATTTTTTTTTTCTGTAGACACTAACATTTTATTCCAAATTGTGAATTGCAATAGCACGGAAAAAATGCCCCCTATTCACTAACACACAAGTTTAATGTTATCTGCTTGGCTTTTCCTACATCTATTTCTGTAAACATACAGACCTGGAAGGCATAGCTTAGCTCCCAAATCCTAGCAGAAGTATCTCAGTTCCTTTACCTGTTTCTAACATGATTTCCTTTATTATTAAAATATCTTCAAGGCATTTTATATTTATTGTAAACAAATATGTGGTTACTGTGTTTCACTCTGAATCCTTTTTATTTACCTGGAGAGTTTGTTTATGAAATGCAAAGGATTGGGAAAATTTACAGAAATTTCAGTGAAAGAGATCAAAAATACACTATTTGTCTTCTTCCTAAGCAAATCCAACAAGTCTGTTATCCTTTGCTCTTCTGATTTCATTACAGAGGTATCAGTTACAGTGTGTTAGACTGGAGTAACCAAGTGGTGAATTAGGTCCTGTTCATTTCATTACAGCAACATAAAGCAGATGCAGTGTACATATGGGTCTCTGATAACATGATCACCGAAAGAAAAACTGTATTTATCTTAACAGTTTCAAAATGCCTAGCTGGAGAAAACAGTGCCATCTTATTTTCCCCATCAGTGAAATATACAGACACTTGATATTTGAGAAATAAAAAATAAAGTTTGCCATCACAGCTAGCTGTGACTTATATAATGATATTTTCAGATAACATTATACTACATTAATTTAGGACACACCATGAAACATGCTACTATTGGAATCCTTTGCTCACCTTTCAGGTCAGCTCAGTGCTGGACTTCTGTTTATGTGCAAATTCACTCATCCCTTCAAATTTATCTGTATGTGCATATGAATTCTCCTGCTTTGTCAGGAACCACACCTAAACTTGTAGGACAGAAACTGGTGAATTCCTGCTTGTCAAATCTCAGGTCATGTCCTCAGTGCCCATCTATCCTTCCTTCCTCTTTATTGCTTTTTTGGTCCTGTGAATTTCAATACATCTCCTATCATTCTGTCACCAAGCCAGAAGTTTACAAACTTAATTTCCTGACTTTACATTCTTCATCACTGGCTTCTCCTTTAGAGTTCAAGGCTTTTTTCTTCTACCCTCTACCGTAATTTGTAAATTTGATCACATTTTGTATTTTCAAAATTCTCATTAGTATTTTTATGCCAAGGTCTTACTAATTTACTAACTAAATATTTCTGTCTGGAGGAAGGTGCATGAAGTCCATTAGGCAAGTAGATGTATTTTCTTCACCTGAAATCTCTTCAAGCTGTATGACACCTCGGTGACCAGAGGCACAAGAGAAGGTCAAGACAAACAACAATGGCTAAGAACAAGAGTAGAACTCTTTATGTGAGGTTATTTGACTGGAGACTGGCAGATAAATAAAAACTTTTCACAGTGAAAGGATAATTAAAATTGTTATACTTTCATATTTCTAGATCTCTGTCTAAATATTTGTAAAATGCTTAGTAAACAAATTGTCTGATGGAAATGAATAAGCAAATAACAGAGGTGCTGGGAAATTTTCCATCAATGAAAAATTCAACTTCTGTACATCAACAATTTTCTGTGAAATAAAAAACCACTGAAACTGACAATTTCAGTGAGGAAAAAATCTAAAGTTCTGTTTATTAAGAACTGCAATATTTTTTAATTGGTAAACAAATGGATTAAGTTGACATCTACCAGTACCATGGTCTACTGATCAGAAGTTCAAGATGAGGTAACCAATAGAGTAAAAATAATGTTTTCACTTTTTTAATGCTTAAACATAGGTGAAGAGTGGAAAGGGAAGGATGTCTTATATCTTTGAATTAATCGCTGAAGTGGCACAACAGCTAATTTTGTACTTTCCTGCTGCTTCCTTGTCTTCTTTCTACATTGGCTCCAGAAAAAAAAGCCTTCTATACTGTAGAGTACATTACACCTGGAATCTTCTACCTAGGGTTTTCTACATCTATAACTATCATGTATTGCCCATACTTTCTTCCAATAACACTTTGAGACATAAAGCAAAGTGGAAAATATTTTGTGAGATAGTTAAGGCAGATTTGCAAATCCATTGTGGACAGACTCATGATCTTTCTGCCATTGTCCCAGGTCAGCTGGCTGGCAGCCACATCTAGAAACAACACCTGCAACTATGCAATGCTTCATCTAATTAATTTGCAAATTAATTAATTAATTAATTTTCAAGATAATTTACCTCAAACACAGTTTTTCACTAAGACATCTATACTAGATTTACATGGCTGAACTGAATTCATCTGCAGGGGAAACCTGGCTCTTGCATAAGCATTGGTTAAAACTTAAGCAATTATGTATTCCTCTGTCTTAAACCACTAATCCCTGGTGAGAGAAGACTGAAAACAAAGAGGTTTTGCCATGGAGAAAATGATATCCATATCCACCAGAAATATTACACATAGGTTCTCCCAATCTTTCTGACTGTTATTTCCATTGAGGATGAAGCATCAGCAGCGCCCATACCACTACCAAGCCTGGCTAGACAGCACACTGGACTAAGAAGTACACACAAAAGCATGATAAATACTGTGCCTGTCCTTGGAGATCACACCAGGTAAAAAATATCACAGTTGTAAGTGTCTGGCAGATATACATAGCCTTCTTTGCCCCTGCTGTAATATTTCTTACAGATTTTTTTTTACCTCCTGGTTCAAGGTTATTGCTAATTGCCATGTAATTAGCACAGTAACTTCTGGTTATCTTGAAATGCAGGCAGGAAAGGATCACATCTGCCTGCTAGTAACTCTGTAGGCAAACTTCAAAGTTGCTACACACAGTCATGCCTAGAAAGCTTGAAAGAGTGAGAAAGGGAATCTGTCCTATGGTCAATGCCATGCATGTTTTTGCCATTGGCATACAAGTCCAGCACACCATGGAGCATTACTGCTTCCCATTAAAGCATTGAATCCTATACTGGTTTGAGTTGGAAGAGACATTACAGATCATCTAATTCCAACCCACCTGCTATATGCAGGGATGTCACCCAGGAGACCAGGTTGCTCAAAGCCCCATCCAACCTGACCTTGAACACTTCTAGGGATGGGGCATCCACAGATTCTCTGGACAACCTGTTCCAGAGCCCCACCACCCCCACAGTGAAGAATTTCTTTCTAACATCCAATATAAACCTACCCTCTTTCAATTTAAAGTCATATCCCTTGGTTTTTCACTATTTGCCTCTGAAAAAAGTCAGTCTCCTTCTATTTTATAAGCCCCCTTTTTCTTTTTCAGCCTACTCTTTTTCCTGTACTCCTTTACCAAACTGACTTCCCTCTGCAGTAGATGGTAATGAGTACTGTTTAATGAGTTGCATGGTAATCATCAGGACAGGGATTGATGGAGGCTTGTCATGTCCAGAGGCCACAGCTGCAAAATATTTTTCTATCAAGCAAACACAGAGATGTGGGAGGGGAAAGTGTCTTCCTTTACCCCATAGCACATGTGGTAGTCTTTGAGCAATAGAAGACTAAAGCACTGTTGACAGCTCAGCAACCTGCTCTTTTCTTAGTGTTTTGTTTCAGTAAACCAGTTATTTACAGTGTTTGTATAGACAGAGTAGTTGTTTTGGGATTTTTTTCTTGATAAAAATACACAAAATAACACTGCCTCATCAATCTGGCTAAGTCTCCTCATCCTGCTTTCTGCTCCACAATGACCTTTTTACGCTGACTGAATAATGTGTCCCTTACATGATTTGTAACAGATATAGATTACTTACCTTCCTTTTCTGCTTGATGGCATACTGATTAATAGCACCATGAGAACTAGCTCCTTGTGATCAATTAATCATCTGTCATAATTGTTCAGTAGCTAAATAATTATTAATTTTGGGTGCTTGTGATAGCGAAGGTGGACAATGTTAGAAAGGAGAACATGTTCCCTTTGCTTCACTGGGGACCTGACTCTAAAAACCTCATAGAAATAGATATGTGTCAAGGCATTTTATCCTTCAGTACTTTGGATTCTAATAACTCCTTTCAGGGAATATATCAAAGTATTCACCAAATGTCAGTTGCTGAGGGAACTTGATAATGGCAAAGCAATGCCTTTCTTGGGCACATATTGAAGGTTTGAAGGCTGTGCCAAAGAACCTCAGCTCTGTTCATGAATAGTAGAATTCATGAGTAAAATTACTTATCTTCACTCACTATTTAATGACCTATGTGCAAAGAATTAAGCAGATGTATTGTCTCCTGCTAGTTATCAGTGAACATAGACAAGTATTTGAAAGACTAACTCCTCAGAGGTAACAAAGCTGAAGTGGGTGTTCACAGAGTTTCTCAATTCAACACTAAGCTCTGGCATATATGGGATCTCACCTGAGAATGTGGAGGACTTAACAACTCTCTGTTTTCCCTCTAGATCTACGGTTTGAGCAGACAGTGGAGAGCATGTTAGGGAGTTCATAACAAAGGAGAATTGTGGTTTCACATCTTTATAAACCTAAGTGCTCAGAAGACAACCGTCAAACACTGTATTAATTAGAGGAGATGCATAACATGGGAAACAGACTTTTCCACATTTTACTAACTCTTAAAATTCACACTTATATAAAAGTGTGTAGTATTATGTAGATAAAATGATATCTGAAACAACAACGCTACACCTGAAATTTTAAGCCCCCCTAAATTATTTCCATATGGAGAGGTTTGGCATTTAAAGGTTTCCTTTAGAACCTGAAAAAACCAGGGCTACTTCTCTGTTCTTCAGATTAATTTTAAAATTCTCAAACAAACCTAAACACAAAACCTAAACTTTACTTAAAAGGAAAAAACATTACACCACTCATTTTCCCCTCCTTGTTTGAACATATATCCTAAGTGCAGGGTTTGCAAGCAGAGGCATATAGGGCTTCCAAACAAGTATTGTTGTGATGCAGATTCTGTAGATGGTATTCTTGGTCCAGACTATTCTTAGTCCCAATGCTATTTCAAAGGACTGATAATCCTTTGAATGTTAGGTATAGTAACATTACTGGAGGAAAAAAAAAAAAAAAACTATGATGAAATTTGTATATATTGGGTTTCGTCTCCCATTGATATTGGTCTAAACCGTCTTGAGAATGAGTACAGGAGGTAAATAACCTTTCTTGGTTTTGTTTCTTCCAATTAAAGGAAGTGCTAAATACATCTGTAAAATGCACACAAAGACACAACAGAAGAGAAGTAAAGCAAATATTCTATTAGTCATGGATGTTGTCCCTAAATTTTGGATAGAAAACAAGGCATTCTTGGGCACATACAGCAACTTCTCCTTGCTCTTCTGAATTCTCAAGATAAATCTTCAGTGTTGAAATGTCAAATAAGGATTTAGTTATCCCAAAGATAACAACTTCTTTATATCTTCCTGCATTTGTAGATTTTAATATGAAAACTCAGAGGTCTGTGGTGGTATTTTAAATGAAATTGTAACGGCAATGTTGCATGAGCAATAATACCAATAAACAGTCAAATTATGGAGCTCTTGAATGGCCAGTCCAGTTGGATAGGAATCTAGCTATATACAACAGGTGCAGTGGTTTCCATTCGCTTGAATGAGAACCTTTGGTTCTCAAGACCCTGGAAATGCAACATTAATGAATTATACCAGAGAACAAATAATTTCTTTTCTGAAAACATAATAGATTATTATTATTATTATTTCAGTACAAACATATAGCATGACTTCCATATTATTTCCTTAGTAAATTATATTAGTATGAAAAAAGTTGCTTTATGAGAAATGAGTGACACTGTTGTTAAAGTAGCCTCTCAAATGATAGCAGTTTAATTTGTATTTAGTGATAACATTTGAATGTAAAAGCAACATGGAAGCCAAATATTTACATTATGTTGTGTTGCCTTTTTAATAAATGACTGTTCTTAAAGACCAGCTTGAGGACTACATGTAAGCAGACAACTGGCTTTTCAGAAAATAATTCTGACATGATTAATGGTCTTTGACCAAGTAATTATGTGCTTTCATAAAAGGTTAACTTCAACTACCTGTGCATCTAGCTACCTGAGATTTTCTTCTCTCTATAATTTTTCTCTGATAGCTGACATTTCTATTACCACATGTTACTACAGAATGGATTAAATCAAAATTGTATCTTAAATTCCTCTTTATTTTCAGGAATCTACAGATTCGTTAAAGTTTAGAGCAGACTGAATTTTATTACATCAATTTCTTCCTTTTTCCTCTGAATTACTTTTTTTTCCTTTTCTCCCTGTTGTTTTTACCTATAAATTTACAGCCGGACATTGGTATGTTAGACTGAAACTATGTAAATGAATTAGTAAATTAGACTGTGATTACTGAGACTAGATAAGCTGTCAAAACAAAGTTCTCCTACTGATCTGCAGAATTTACAGAAGGAAGAAAAAAAGAAATTAAATCTTCTACAGAGAGTTTATTTAGAGCATTAAAATAAATGTTGGTTTGTAAATCATGCTACCCCTCTTTGTCTTTGGAATTCACTTCATCTTTATTACAAAATAAGCCAAAACCAGCCTCAAATCCTGAGTATTTTAGGGTTTTTGGACCTTGCAAAGCATTATATTTCTTAGACTTGCACTTGTAAGCAAGATTTTTAGCTTTCCGTTTCTGATCTGACCTTTAACTTCAGTAACTGGGAAGAATTCATGGGGAGGGAAGGAAGATACTTAGATTAGTTGCAAGATTAATTTCCTCTGCTCTTACAAATGTAGAAGTATCTTAAATATCACTTACTAGGATACAGTGAAAAGTTGAATTGTACCCTGAAAATGCTCCCTTTTGACCACTTTATTTCGAACATAAATATATCAATCAGGAGATTTGACTCCACTTCATTATCATGTCATTTTCTCCCAGCACATGGGATATTAGTTAACTGTTCAGAAGAATTCAGAAGTGTGCTTAATTACATGAAACATCTTTAAATGTTTCACTCAAGTAGTTTCAGTGCATGTCCTCTTTCTCTCTGCTGGATAAGTTTTAATGAATAAGATCATGATGCCAGATAAATTTCACCTCTTTAGATTGTTTTTCAATATATATTAATAACTGATTATTCTAATTGATACTGACTGTAATTTGTATTGATTTTTTTATCAGGCAAATTTTCCTGGGAAATAATTTCAGGTCACCTTTTCTTATGAAACTACTCTTCAGTGATCTAGTGTTGTGTGGCATTCTGAGGTGCTGAAGTATGAGAATAACAAGGTTCACTTAATCTAAAACACAGCAGTTTGATATGAAATTGGTTTACTATATTGGCCATAATGGACCATCACTCACATGAAAGGGATTTCGAAACTCCTACATTACTTCTGGAAACTAATTTTTATAAGTAAGTTCATAGGTAACTCAAACTTTCCTATAGCCTAGTCTCTGTAGACTGTTGGGATTTCATTTCAAGAAAAAATTATGCTATGTTGCCTGTGCCATAGAAATAAAATCCTTCTAAACTTTCTCAGATAGTTGATGCAGTGGATTATTTGTTTGTTAGTTTATTTATTTATTGTCTCTTAAGATCTTTTCAGACTTACTTGTTTGTACAATTAACCCATCTGTATGAATGCTGATACTTCAACATTACCTTAGTATCTGATGGTTGCAGTTATTTTTCTTAATATGTATTTTGATAACTAATTCTGTGGCAACAGAGAAATAGCAAATCTTTCTCAAGGTCAGAACTCAAATCACATTAGGTCTGCAGGGTGAGGATTACAGTGAGAGGTAATAACTTTTAGTGAGCTAATAAATATCTAGGAAAGAGACAAACTACAACTTGAACACACAAACCATTCCACAGAGAACAGTGACTGTCACAACACCATGTTCCACTTGAAAATAAAATTCACAATTGCTCAGCAAAATGTATTATGCAGATATGTACATTAAGTTTTCAATACGGTAAGGGCAGAAATCACAGTTAATTCTCTCGGGAAAACTTGTTCCCATTGTTATTTACAGAGCTTGAGTTTTCTGCATAGCTTCTTGCCAATAAAAATATTTTCATCTGAAAGCTAGCATTATGACAGTAAACAAGGTTGGAAAGTACATTTAAAAAATGGCTCAAACTTCTGTTTACCCAGCATTAATAAATGCCTAGGTGGTTTGAATCCCCTTTGCATTGCTAAATCAGTGCAGCAAATGACAAAAGATAAGAGGAAAAAAAATAAAAGACAATTCTACAGAAGTAAAAGGGTACACAAGACCTAATTCTCTCTTAATAAGAATAAGTGAACATGACTTAATACCCATATTCTCTACTGTTACAGCTTTACAACACTATCAGAACTAATTTCACATTTTACTCTTTCTTGAGTCGTATTTCAAACCTTTCTAGAAGTGGGTTGTAGAAAGTAAGGAGTCCTACTTAAGACCTTCACAAATAAAGAAAGAACTCCAGACACAAGAACTATCTTGAGCACCAGTCTGGAACTCAGATGGGCTGTATGTACTTATGCTTAAATCTGCATCCTAAGCCCTTTGAACAAGTTTTGCCCAACCCTGGAGATCTCAGTGTTTCACAGGCTCATATTCACCTGGTCTTTCAGCACATGCAAAACACCATGCTTTATACGGGACTGAATTTGACACTCTTTTTGCATAAGTTTTGTGATTGTTTATAAAAAATATGATGGATTATGTTTTAAAAAAAGGGGGCATTACAAAGTATTGCATTATCAAAGTCAGAGAAGGCAAAAAAGAGTGAAATGCTATTTCATAGATAAAACTAACACGTTTGTTTTCTTGGGTTTGGTTTTGGTGGTTTGGGTTTTTTGGAGACATTATAGTTGTATCTCTTAATTCATCTAGAATGTCATTGTTCTGATTTTGTTCAAAGAATTTAAAAGTAAAACAGGTCTTACTGGTTGTTAACATAATGACTATGTGTTAAAACATCCATGCTACTGATCTCACTTATGCTAGTATTATTGTCTAACACCAATATCCAATATTTTGTACTACTGACATAATGATATGGCTGACAGTATGGACTATCTAAATGAAAAACTGCACAATATAACTTTCAATCTTCATTATATACATGCTGTGTAATAACAGGTGAGCTATACTATCACCCTCAGTTTGTTTAGCTTGATTATTGCCTTCTCAAGTCAGTCAGCTAGAAGTCAATGCTAACATTTCAAAAATAATGAATGAAATGGTGACAATATACGGAAACAAAGTAGGCTCCAGCTGAGTTGTACACAAGAGGCTGACAGGCTGTCAGAACCTGTCAGATTTGTACTTCAAACAAATAAAGAACATTTATAGATAGCTTTATGGGGAGTTAGTTCATCTCAAAAGGAATAGGTGATATCACAGCTGCTCTGAGAATTCATCATGAATCCATGCATCAAATAGATGCACATGAAGTTTTATTATATCTGAACTTCCAGGTGCAGTTGATTGAACAACTCAGTCTAGCTAGGCTTTAGGTTTAGATGAGGGCTAGTTGGATACCATCCAATCTAGGTAAGCATAGATAAATATATTTATAGATATAGGATATATACATAAAGGATATGTTGGTGGTTGGGGATGAGGCATTAGGAGAGCAACTGGAGATTGCCATATTCTCAGTTTTATCTGAAAGCCTGTGACTGCCATTTAGAAAACAAATGGCTAACCCTAAGGTCATGGACATCAAAATACATTTTTCATTGTCTTTTTTATGGATTTAAGCAGATTCCAGATTTGCCATCTGTCTGTTAGTATTTTCTTTTATCAAAAAATACTTTTCACTAAAAAGTCTGAAAAGAGAGAAGTTGCACAGGTCAGGGTTGGGAAGGCTCTCAAATATTGCTAGAAGAGATTGCTTTGTTTAGCAAACAAGAGGCAAAATGGAGCTATATTTCTTCTTTGTAGTTATACCAATGGGATAAACAACAGAGAGTGAGATGAGTTATGTGAGATGAAAAACTGAGGTAAGAACAAATATAAATAAATATAGGTTGAAAATCAGATAGTCTAAGCACTGGAAGATTGTGATTTTAGAACAGGCTTCCAATCACAGAATAAGTAAAAATAAAACTAACAAGGTTTGAAATGGAGCTCATTTAACTGATATGGTGCTTGGTACAGACTGAAGTGGTGAGGAATAGGACCCTGACTCATTAATTTCTCATCAGACCTCTTTTTCTATATTATAACCTTTTAAGACTAAAAGGGTAAAGAAAATCACTCCCTCCCTGTCCATCCCATGATAAACTGGAGAAATCTCCTGCACATTGAGATGAGAGAGAAAAATACTGCCTATTAGTGTCTCCTGAGAGATCCTAAAATGATGATCCCACCAGTCCCTGTGGTCTGAATTTAGTTAGTTTCTTTTCCATTTAAAAGAAAACCAGAAGGATTAAAGCTCAAACCCCCTAATTTTAGTGAAGTTATAAAGGTATTTTAATTAATCTTTTTTTTTTTTTTTTTCAGTCCAAAGTGGATATACTCTAGGGAAAGCAAGGAGTAGAAAGGAGGAAAGGGAACAGGATAAGAGGATAGATGTGTTTGTAACATTAGACCTACCTTGTATGGCAACAGTGTGTAGGCTATAAATCTACAGTGCTACTCTACCGTAGGACAGACTACGTGTAATCTGCACGTACAGGTCCTGCATGATTGTAAACTTCTATACTGTCAGGTTGAAAGCAATGCTGATAGCTTCCTTCTGCTTTCTCTATCACTGGTTTAATTCCATTCCTAGTTATGCCACACTGCAGCAGGTGAGGTTGTTGTTGTGCATATCCTCTTGTACATAAAGGATATATGCAAATAACTAGGAAAGGCTGTTATCACTCACTCTGAGATAAACTTTTTTTTTTTTTTTTGGTCATAACAGTAACACTAAAAAGATTATGGGTACAACACACGGCTGAGTAACATCCTGACCCTTGATGCTCCTGGACAAATGAGTCATAGTAACATTTATTCACTATAATAACAGGGAAAATAAAAGCCCCCCGAGCAGCTACAACAATGAAAAGAAAGAAATTGCAGCTAGTGAAGTTTGGTTATTCTCCCAGTTTGAAGGCTTGACTTGCCATGATCACACTGGATTCAATCAATTCATTCAATAGATCACAAGCTTTTTTGGTATGAAACGTGGTGGTTTAATCTTACATGTATACCTGTGAAATACGTTAGCCTTAAAACAAACAGAAAATAGAAAATATATCTAATAATATTTTATAGTCCAGGTGGATATGTGCTGTTACTGAAAGGGCTTTAGTTGATGTTGATTACTAAGGAGGAAAATATATATATTTGTTCTTCCCTTTCCTTGTCTTCCATTCTCTTCCCTTCATAATATAATTTCAAGAAACATTTTCATTTTAAATTCTTCCTCACTTTTAAAGCTTACAGAAACATTTATGGAAGCTATTATTTAGTAGGGAGGATGAAATGTTAGGATAAACTAGGGTGAATGAAAACTATCGGGCTTACTGGCAAGCAGATTTCACATCCTGAATAAGAACTATTTAGGTGTTTACACGTGAGGTAGGTTTCAATGTTCCTTTTGCAAAGAATAGAGATTAAGAATATGCTCCATATTCAGTTAATGAGACCTCATAAATTTGAGCTAAACAGAATTGTTTCCCAAGGTTCATTTAATTTATTGGCTAGATCCCTGTAACTCATATGTCAATACCTAATTGTACATGTTTAACCTGAACCAGAATCCCAGCCAAAGATTCTTCTGGAAAAGTGTTTGTCCATAATGAATCCAAATTCACTTAACACAAGAAGCCAGGAAGACTCAGAAGATTTTATCACATGCTGCATCTTTTCCTCCTCAAACTACTCTTCAAGAATGTTGAGCTCTCTGGGAGAAGCTAAGTGTATTTCCAACCAGGAGGAAAAGAGACAGTGGATCAGCAAACACTAAATGAATTTGGATAAGGAGAGTATCAGAATCTAAGGGATATCTGGATGGAATAAAATTTTTAAACTGTTGAGCTGAAACCTAAGGACTTCTCCAATATCATTATCCTCGGATCAAGGAGATTTTTCCAGGGTTTGTACATCAGGTAATGTTCTATCAGTAGTAGAAAGAAACAAAGTGAAATGTCTGGATGCTTATAAGAAACTGCAGATCTAGGTGGGGTGGGAAAAAAGGCCATCTCTAACCACATGCACAACAAGGTGATCAGGAATAGTCTGGATGCATTCACTCAAGGCAAATAATGCTTGACCAACAATCTGAAATTCAGCAAAGGCAAAGGCAAGGTCCTGCACCTGGACAAGAATTAACCCACACAGCAGCACAGGCTGGGGGCTGACTTGCTGGGAAGCAGCTCTGCAGAGAAGGACCTGGGGGCCATGGTGGACAGCAAGCTGTCCATGAGCCAGCAGTGTGTCCTTGTAGCCAAGAAGGCCAATGGTATCTTGGGATCCATTAGGAATAACAGTGACAGAAGGTGGAAAGAGGGAATCCTGCCCCTCTGTTCAGTCCTTTTGAGGCACATCTTGAGTGTTGTGTCCAGTTCTGGACTTCTCAGTACATGAGAGACGTGGAGGTCCTGGAGCAAGTCCAACAGAGGCTATGAAGATGATTCAGGGACTGTAGCATCTCTGCCAGGAGGAAAGGTTGAGGGAACTGGACCTGTTTAGCCTCAAGAAGAGATGACTAAGAGAGAATATCATCAATGTATATAAGCATCTGAAGGGAGGGTATCAAGAGAATTGAGCCAGGCTCTTTTCAGTAGTGCCAAGTACTAGGACATGAGGCAATGGGCAGAAACTGATGCACAGGAAGTTCACCTGAATACAAGGGAGAATTTCTTTACTGTACACGTGACCAATCACTGGAATAGATTGTCCAGTGAGGCTGTGGAGTCTCTCTCACTGAAGATATTCAAGACCATTTGGATGAACTCCCATTTGATGTGCTCTAGGATGATCCTGCTTGAACAGGGAATTTGGACCAGATGACCCACTGTGGTCCCTTCCAACCTGACCCATTCTGTGATTCTGTGAAACATAGACAGGTGAAATGGATGGATTAATTCCTGTGTTTCTGTTTGCTGCATTAGCAGACTAGTCCCACCACAGTGGCCGACCCAATGAAAGTTCTTCATGCACTAGTTATGTTCAGAGCATTCTCAACAGTTTTAAACTATGTACTGTGTACTATTTATTTCCCTGTTATTAAGCAATTTAATTCCTTGGTTTTCTCTTGGGTCATTGTCTACATTGCCTTATTTTAGTTCCAGTCTGCCTTCTGGAGGGAACTGACTCGTTTGTTCAGGGATAACACCTGGATGAGATTCTAGAAATATTTTTTTCTCAAAGACCATCCTTAATAGACAATATGAATGAGACCAAATCCTATCCAGACATAGCCACCCTCAAGCAACGCCAGCAGGTATTATATACTTAAACATCCTTACACAGATTTATATCATGCAATGTATATCCTTGGCATCATGCTTGGCAAGAGTTTTGCAGACTGAATATGACATTACTGCTCTATAAGAGTGATGTGGATTGAAGTATTTCTTTTCCCCCATGGAGTGAGTGAAAAGAAGAAATATAATTTTTAATTACAACAGCAGGTACTGAGCCTCCAAAGCAAATTTTTTTCATTGTTGTCTAGTAAGGTTCTGCAGCAAAATCTTAGTCTAAGACCTTGACATGACCCTTGATGAACAATGAGGTCTGTCATTTTTTGGACTACCATCAGGGCTGAGCTGCATGGCTTTTAATTGGGTCAAGGCAGACTTATAATAGACTTTAAAGTTTTTCTATTTTGTTCTTATTACCATGAGAGTAGCTCAGTTTGATAACACAATTTCAGAGCATTATCATGTAAGTAGCTTTCATATTGAATTAGTGAAATATAACAACAGTGAATTAGTGAATTAGTGAAATATAACAACATGATAAGAAAATTAATGCATGCTATACATTTCTTACAATAAGCTTCTGCATCTTTTGACCACAAAATGACTGTGACCACCACAAAATCTGTGACCTTTCTCTTCCCTTTTCAGAGCAATCAGTCAGTATGAAAAGCTCTGCTCTATGGTTAAAAATAGATCACCCCACCTATTCAGTGTTGTTCAGCAGAACATGCTTGTCTGCCTTGAAGCCAAAGAAAGGAGGTAAAAATATGGAATTACACAGGAAAATATATTTTCATGTTCATATTTTCTACATTGGCTTGATAAAAATCTTTGACAAGTGCCACGGCTAGGTAGTGGGTTTAAAAAGCTGCACAAAGCCCACCGGGTTGACTGGAACCACCACCCTTCGGTGCTGCCCCCAGCTCCAATTCACAGGAGTACGGCGGCAGTAAGTGCAGGGGTGCTGGAGCTGCGTTCTCCCACCTCGCGGTGTTAGCACGACAGAGACAAAGAGATGGTACCGAGGGGCCTCTCCAGTACAGCAGTCCAGGTTTATTGTGAACTCCTACAGAAGGAAAAGAGCGCGCATCTGGACTTACACAGCACTTTTAAAATCCAGGAAACAGGGGCAGAACGCTGACCCAAGCCAATCACTGAGAGGACGGGCGGGACACGGCTTGACTGACAAGTCGCCAGCCCAATGCGACCGCTGTCTGCAGGTACGGCACTCTGGGGCCGGCTGGCCCTGGGTGTGCATGGGAACAATCCTGGCCAGAGCAGAGGGACAGGCATTCCGGCTGTCCCCACCAAGGGCAGCAACCTGGGCTCTGTTTCAGCAGGGGCAACCCCAGCGGGGCTGTCTCCGTGCAGGGAGGCACCGCCCAGATCCGGGGCTGCCCTGCAGGACCGTGCTGTCTCAGCGAACCGCAACAGACAAGGACAGGAATATAACTAACAATGGTACTCAAGTACCCCGAGTATCTTTCTCCTTGTCCAGGGAAACAAAATCCAATGGAGGTATTGAAGCCAAGAAATAGAGCTGACTGGAGCATTAACGATTTCAGAGAAGAGTCAAATCTTCTTCCTTTGCATGATGCATAAGCTACCTCAAAATGCATTCAGCTTTCTCACTTGCCTCTGAGTACATGCACAATTATTTTACAAATGTGATATTTTATTTAATGTTATTTCATAACTATACCTGCACATTTCTTCATCCTTCATATCTCTGAATCAAACTCTTTGTAGTTATGGAAGTTTTTCAATTACAGATGAGAAAATTTCTCAAGGAAGGGCACCTCTTTAGGTGCCCACAATATTGCTTTATTCCTTAGTTTATTAAATAGATTCTAAAATAATAATCTATTACAGTACTTGATGAGTACTTTTGACCACTAATCATCTTTCAGGGATTTGTCTATGTGTTTAATTTCTGATTCAGAGTGATGTCAGCCACATACACCATATAATTTGGCTAAAGACTATTGACAGACTGTAGGCTACTGTGAGTTGTCACAGCTTCAACAGTCTGTAGAGAGGTTTTTTCGCACAGAAAATGTGACACTAATTGAACATGTATGATATGTGCACAAGCGTAAAGGCAATGGTATTTTATAAATAAAACTATGGCTTTTTTGGTAACAGTCACACAATGCAGAAGAAAATATTAATCTCTAAAGTTAATGGCAAAAATACCATTTCCCCAATACTGGGACTTCTGTCAAATTGTTTTTCTCTGTTGGATATGGTAAGTAATAAATTACCTTATATTGGTCACATTGTACAAAAAATGGAAGAGGAACAGTAACTGTCAAATGAAGGTAAACCACATGACAAATATAGCTATAAATAATAATAATAATAATAATAATAGTAATTTTAAAACTCTATCTGGTATGCACCATGAAAAAGAATAATGTGATATTTTTGTAAGCGGCATTGATTCATAAAGAAATGAACACTTTTGCACTCCACCCACCACCACGTGCTTTTCTGTTCCTTTACCTTTAAAAGCCTGTGCCCAGTGCTGCTGTACAGCTGTGGGTGCTGATGGCATAATCCCAGTACACTGTGCTTCAGCTTCGTTTTCCAAAGAAATCAAGCATGGGCAGCATCACTGCATTGCTATGACGTGCCTAATCACATCTAGAAAATATTAACTTGAGAGTAGATGCTCTCTGTCTTGACAGAATCTGACTGTGTCCTGAGGACTCCATTAAAAAGTGCTATCGTCCTCTTTTTACAGACAGAAAAATAAATCAGGAAAATATTTTCAGGTTTTTCTACTGCCAAAATATCACAGGATGGTAATTTACATATAGCTAACCACAAAAAATGCAGATAACCATCAAAAATATTGGTACACAGCCCACTGAAACATGAGAGTGTGTGACAAAGGAACACTAAAATTCCATGCCTTATCCACATAGTCATTTTTACCTCCTTGAGAAGTATTGGCCTTATTTTCAAATGACAGGCATACCCTCTAAACCCCTGGTGCCAATCTCCATGGTGGGCAGAGCTGCAAGTCTTAAATCCCATGAATGATACTGAGAACACAACTTTAATCATTGGAGGGCAGGATACCACACAGGTATTATTTACACATACACATAATAGCACACAGGTATTATTTACATTTGGCTCTCAAAGTTTGGGAATGCAGGACTTAACGCGGGGGATAATATATAAATACTTTTGATGGCTTGATCCCCAAATCTCATAATAAACGATGACAGTCTGCCTATGATGCTGCTGAGAGAGCCTGAATTTTTGAGGACATAACCCAACTGTTATGTATTTGTCTTGCTCTGTTTACATTGAACTAAAATCAGGCCAAATACAGATCAGGAATGGGTTTTATAATAAGCCGTTAACAACAGAGAGACTTTTTTTGATTTTCCTCCTTGGAGAACCTGGTAAATAAAGAACAATATTAGGACATAGTACACTGATTTAAGTAGCTTGTGAAGCTAAGCAGTAGTTTTGCCTTGTGAATTTGTTGTACAAGGAGAGCAGACATAATTTAATGGATTAAATTTGAGAGTTTGCTAGCTCCAGTCTGCTGAGTGAATCAGCCTCTCGACAATAATGTGGGTTTGTGCTGGAGTCTGAACCTCAGTAACCCAGCTTATCTGTACAACATGGAAAGCAAAGTTATCTAAAAGCACAACAGGTGTATAAGGCAATAGGAAATCTAAACTATTAATAAAACTGGGCTTGGTCAGAGATTTTCCATACCATATCTTTCTTTCCCCTCCTGTATTTGAATATATGAAAGTTGAATTTAATGAGCGGGAAGAAAAAAACAAAACCAAAACCACCAAACTTCTTATAGAACACAATATTTTTCTGTTTTAAAGATTCTTGGAAGTTTTAACCTTTATTTTTTTAACCTGATAGATAAATAGGAGTTCAAGACTTCCATGTAGAGTTGCTATTTATGTACATTTCTCTCTGGTTTATTTTATTTGATCTTTTTTTCACATTAGTCAACTTTTCAATTAGCATCCGTACTCTTCCACTCAGTCTATAGGCTGCTCTGTTGCTACTCCACATTTTCAGAGAAACCTTCTTCTTCCCAATTCACACATGACTTTGTTCTGAGACTTTGTCTGTAGATCACTTTAGCAGCGTTAATTAAGAGCAATTACACAATATCAGCAATATGGAAGATTCATATTTACCCTACAGTAATAAGCATGATCAGATTTTATGTATCTCTCATACACTGCTAGGCTTTGCTAAACATCAACATTTCTTTGCCAGCTCATGGAAAATTTTACCCTGTTTGCTGACATAAAATCTATGTCTTGACTAAAATCTCAACTTCTCTTTCAGCAATAATAACAAATAACTTTTGAAGAGTAACTGATATAATCCAGCTGAGTTTTTTTTTCACAATTACTAGAGAGATTGGATGCCAAAAATTAAGAAAGGAATTAAGATGAAAAGAAAAAAGATTATTGTGTCCTTTAATCTCCCACAAACCTATTGGTATCACAGTCACTTTCATACTAACTATGTTAGTGCAAAACTGCCCATACCTCCTCTGACATAAAAACAAAAAAAGCTACACCACAGTATAAAAGAAATAGATGTTGCTCACTGTTAAAGAAATTACCTGTGTGCATCACTAATCTTGTGACTCTGTAGGATCTTACTGTGCATGTTGATTTTGACTCTGGAGAACAAGAACTTATTTCTCAGAGACTGAGAGCTGGAATGGTGAGTGAAGTTTCCATCAGTGTGTGTGGCTATAAAGACAAATTAGTCTGTTCCTCTGAATATTACTTGGAGAAGAATTTCACTAAAGAACACCTGTATCTCCAGTACAACCTCATGTTGACTTATAGCTTAACTTAAAAGAGCTCATAGTAGTTAATCCATCACAACTTAATGCTCTTTGCTCCTGGGGTAAGTTACTGTAGCAGATAAAATGAGGACCTTGGTCCTAGACAAATTTTGTTTTTCTTCACCTCCCAGGCGCTGCATCTTATTGTGTTTCTCTTCTCCAGTGTAAAGAGCTTTTTCATATCAGAGAACTTTTTCCTGTGCAGGATATATTGACATCCTTTTTGATAAGATTCTTACCCTGAGTTACTTCATGCTTTCAGTGTCCTACGGAAATCTTCTAGTAAAATGTTCCTGAAGATTAGTTAGTCAACTTTGAACCCTTCCTCTAGCCAGTCCTTCAACGCCAACATACCACAAAAATTCGGACATCTTCAGATCATAACAGAAGTTATCAGAGAACCATGGGGAACAGCAATTTACCACCATCATTCCATCTGTTTACTCCTTCTTATCTCTGTTTTCCTGTCTTTGGACTTCCAAAATTTCTCAGATAGAAAATAGCTTATTGAAGGGAAACATCACAAGCTTTACATATTTTTATTTCAAAAATTATTAATTTAAATTATTTAAATTATTTATTTAAATTTAAATTTAAATTTAAAATATTTATTTAAATTTTCTTGTGCATGTTTCTATCAAAAATATGGCATATGAAAACCTACAGCACATTCAGCCTGCGATATATAGTTGCTATATAGTATAGGCTTTCTATAGATAATATAAGGCTTATTCATGCCTTTTTTTTTAAGCTGTCTGATGTAGGTAAAATATACTCAAAACAAGTTTTTCACTTAAGGCTCTTTGGGGACCTTGTTGATGAAGAAAATCAATTGTTTGCATAGCAACATCACTTCATTTCAGGCATGGGCTGAAGCACACACTTGCTTATCAATAAATCAGTTTCTATGAAAAGTAGATGAACAAAATAAAAATAGCAAATAAAATATTCTGCATTTGTACAGCAAATCCTATGTACTATTTCAAATTTAGAGTGGCAAATAAAAACCTTTTTATTCCTGCAGGACAATGAAGCACAGAGGTGATTAATGTATCATCAGAAGCCCCACAGATAAAATAACTAAACTGAGATACACATAAGGTATGAGTCCTTCTTGCCCTATTTACAGTGCTTTTTCACAGAACTTGCTAAATTTTGTAAGGATCAGAGATAGCTTAATTTCTTTTAAATTCGGTCTGGAAAGTAGTTATTCCATAGAAACATTTGTTGAATAATGTATTTGGATGAAGATTGTTCAATCAGCTCTATGAAAGTACAATGTTTGAAACTGTATGTGAATATACTTTGTAAGAAGCTCTAGTACTAGAAGTAGTTCATGGGCTCTTCACAGCAAGCAATCACTTATCAAGCCACATGACAGCAAGGTATATGATCACATCAGTTCAATGCAAAAAGTGATTTTCTGAAGAAATCATGACTGTTGGCTTATGGATAACTGTACTGCTTTTGCTGTCAACTTTTAAATAATAGACTATAATACAAAAAAAAAAAAAAAAGCCCAATCTAAAGCTCTTGTAGGCAAGTGTCTTGAGGGAGTTATTTGATTCTTAGTATTTCGATTTTAGATTTAACAATTTAACTCTTGTAAACTCAAGAATTTTCAGGCTAACTAAAATAGAATCATACTTGTCTAATGCCTAGGAGATACTTGAGGAAAATATACTGCATATTCACAAATTTAAAATGTTTTGTAGTTTGTGTCGATGACCTTTTCCTCAAACGGAAACCTTAACGATGTATAAGAACATGGTCAACACCAGGGGCTTTCCTACTTTTGTGTTTTCACTAATTTGTGTCACATTCTTCTTAAAATTTACCCCTCAGACCTGAGGACGGAATTTTCCATGTTATAATGACTAAGAGGAAGACATGCAACATTGAATCAATGTTTTGTTTTAAATTTGTTATAAACTGAGTATAGTGTATTCAAACAAGAAACAGTGATTCCCAAAGACAGTGAAGGCAATCTTGGTGATTTACCTGCACCAATTGATTAATAGCAGTGGGATGTCAAATAAAAAACTAAGAACACAGAAGGAATAGTTACATCCATATGTGTCCTGCATTTGCCAGAGTTAGATTTCTATCTCCTCCTGCTTATAAGTGTGAGGACACAAATAATTAACTGATTACATTAAAATGGAATGATGAAAGGGAAGTTACATCCCAATGGTGTCCAGCAGAATGATATGGAGAGCTGAGAAACCTCAGCATCTATCACCTTGAAGTCTGTGAGAGGATTCATTACTGAAGTACGAAAGTAAAAGTTAAACTAAGATTTCTTAAGTATAGTGAGAAGAAATGACAAAAGAGACTGCCAGTGCTCCAATGGGTGATCTGAGAATCATCCAAGGGTTCTCAGTTTTGCACAGAACAGCAGTTTGGAGCTAGAGATGTTCATACAGCTGATGATGTTCAAAGAGAAGATTAACCAAAGACTGTTAAGCATCTTGTCCCTTAACTTGGTAATGCATGCAGGAGTTTTTCTATAGTCAGCAAGAAACGCAAGGCATTTCTGAAAGCTTCCACAGGGCCAGCCTAAGATTTTAATCTTTCCCACTGACTTTGCAAAGCAAATCAAATCACCTCCATGCTGATAAAATTCAGCAGGCCAAGGGAATGGGAAGAAAAAGAAGAAGTTTCAGTTGACCCATTACACGCATCTTTTGCAACTTCTCCTTTCTCCCAGTTCCTTGGCCTACTGCCTACATACAGTATGAGCTTTTATACAGGTGTTCACCAATTTCAAACTCAATACAATGTCTGAGTTGTCATTAACTTTCAAAAAGCTGAATTCTCTTTTGACATAATAAGCTTTGGCTTTTGAAATAATTACAGACTGGCTGTAATAAATGCCAGTGGACAGGGGGCCTAAGACTTTAAACCTTCACAACTTCAGGGAATTGGAGCAAAGAGATATTATATATATCTCAGCATAATCTCTTCCAGGAGACACTTAGGGGAAAATTTCTCCCTATTCTTGCTTGAGCTGAGCCATGGCATGAGAAAAATTCACAAGCTCAGCCAATTGTAAAAAACAGGTGATTGGCTGCAGCTGTGGTCCAAATGTGACTTAAAGATGATGAAGTAAGTTTTTGTACTATGCATTCTCTCCTTTTCTACTGAATTTAGCTGAGAGATAGGTACTTATTTATTCAGCAGGGACAGACTTCCTGCATATTTCTCTAAATGTGCAATAACACTACTTCAGATTCCTAGAGAGAGCCATGGGTACCTCAAGCAGGAGAAACATTATTTCTGCCATAATTGACACTCAAATTATACCTACATATTATGTTAGGGTTCTGAACCTCTGTTGGTTGAACACCTGTATAAAAGTTCATAATGTAGTTCTTATGATTTATTAAATCAGGTCAACAAATACCTATTCATAGTTCCTGTTATACAACTTTCTTGGAGGGGACTGAGAAGTTCCTCAGAAAAAAATCTGATTTCCTGTTGTTCTGGTGGTGAGAATTAATTGCAATAGATAAGAGTTCTGTTGTCATCTTTAAGAGAGTAAGTAAGTCTATAAATATCTACATTCCTTCTGATGTTTCTCAGGATGTAAGTATTTAAAATAATTTTAGTCTTAAACATACAATTTATACATGCAGTGTTTGAATACAGTGTTTTCCACTCTGCTGTTTGCATACGTGCAGCTACATTCTATTTCCTCTTTTTGCTTCTCATCTTAATCCTAAGCAATGAAAATATTTGGATGGTTATCTCTACTCTGGAAGGGAAACAGTGTAAACATAGAAACAAACAAGAATGTTTGAGGGACCGATGGGTGAGGATTAAAACTAAACAGAGAAAGGAAAAAGTAAAGACTTTAAGAACGATCTTAAAGGAGGCAGGGAAAATGATAGAGAAAATAGAAAGCAGTCTGTAAAAGAAAAACGGATCCACACTGGGGTGAGAGAAAGCAAATGACAGGGAAAGGACAACAAAGCAGAACTGACTGAAGTGAGATTTGAAAGGGAAGCTTTACATATCTCAAAGTCTTGACATGGAGGGCTTTGTTTGTTGTTTTAATGTGGTTTTTTAAATGCCTTCACAGGTAAAGGGAGAAATTTTATTTGCAATGCTATCATAAAAGAAAAATTTAAATCTGACCAAGCCAATAAGATGTCTTGCAATGTGTGTTTATTAGAATAAAGTAAATACGTGAATTAACCCATCTTGATTTCATTATTATATATTTGCAGTAACAGCAACAACAGCAACAACACCAGCTGAAATTTTTAAAGGAAGTGGCAAGAAATATGAGTGATAAATGAAGAATTATTTTTTCTTTCTAAAAAGAAACACTCCAAAGTTGAGGGAAAAACTAGAAGATATAAAACTAGAAAAAAATAAAATTCAGATATGACACTAGGGGAGGAGGGTGGAAGAGCATAGACAATAGAGTATAATTACCTAACAATAATTTTTTAAATGTGTAAATTCTATCATCCATCTTAATCTCATCACAATATCACATCTGAGTGCTTAAAGGCCAAAAAGGGTTTAATTTCACCCCTTCCCCCCAAGAGGCAATTCAAAGATGATGATGTCAAGTCATTATTCCTGTTTAGCAGTTCTTCTCTGCTTTTCCTGTGGCAACAAAAGGATTGTTTTGCAATGGAACATTTGGTGCATGGATCCCAGTTCAGCAATATCAGCTGTAGAAGGTTGCATTATGTCCTGTTTTGTTTAACAGTTTGTCTACCTGTACTGTGAAAAGAGACCAGCCAAAGCAAATATCATGGATCTCTGAGACTTCTCCTTGCTTTCCCATCTTCTCAAAAGCCCAATTAAGTCACACTGTAGCCACGACCCATACTACTGCTCTGTTTTCTAATAAAATATCCCTGTCCTTTCACACACAGATAGGTTGAATACTAGAGAAGGGATATGGCCTCTCAAGGTGGAGACAAGTAAAGTTTTAGGAATGACAAGGTGTCTGACCACTGAAAAGTTTATGAGCATGAGCAACTCTGGTTTTAAATGGCCCATGCTCTTCTCTGATATAACTGATATTCATTATGATTACTTTGGCCAATGTAAACGTCTTTTGAGTCATCACAAAAACATAGGTATTGGAAAGGATAAATGGCACTTTGAAAGTAATAAAGCTTAAAAGTGATATTAACATGCACTTAATTTATTTTTTTAATATCTACAAGTAGTCAAATCCATGTTCACATTAATTTAGGAAAAAAAAACATATTTTTTCTTTGTTTTTTTGTTTTTTTTTAATAAACCTTGAGACCTGTGTCTCTATGAAGGGCTTGTCTGGCAGATTTACAGGGAACATTATTTATACACCTAACTGAGCTCCAATGACCTCCCATAGAGATGTCCTCAAATGAGGAGCAAACAGGATAAGAAATATTGAGGTGAAGAGAGATTAACTTTCAGGAGTATTTTGTAACATTAGAGAAACTGTCCTTATGATATTAATGAAATGAAGACTGAGTATTATAATAGGGAAGAAAATAAATAAATAGAGATAAAAGTAATTCCAGGTTATAATCCTATTATAGACTCTTACAGGAGGTAAAACTTTTCTCCAGACCTTGCAGAAAGGTGGGAAATCGTATATCAAGAAAAGATGGGTATACAGAGTGGTATGTTCATTGACACTTCTTTTACTTTTGAAATTGCCCAAAATTCATCAGAATAAATTAGTACCATTGTGCTGTCAGATGCAAAGAAGGTGAAAAGCTTCCTGATTACTGCTGGAAAACCAGCAACAGTGACAATTGTATTTATAGGGGCATTCATCAGAACATCTGTTCTGGGATCCGTGGAGCTGGCAGTGCTGACTTATGTACCTTGCAGAGAGGTAATTATGTCATGGAGAACAGCAAACTATCAGAAAGAGCTAGGAAGATTCCATGGCTAGCAGAGGAGAGATATTCTGTGAGAGATATCAGAGTTCATATCCACCAGCCAGCTACTGATTTGGTCAGGTAGAGCCTCCAATTAACACAGGCAAAAGGAAAGACATGAAAAAGCAGACCAGCAGCTGAGACTCATAATGTCTGTGGTAGCTCTTTCTGATTCACATGCTGAAAGACTGGTAGTGAGAAATTCAGCTTCGTTAACATCCTACTGAGATTGCAATCAAAAATCTCTTAATTTCTGCACAGCAAAATACTGCTTTTCATGGAAAGAGAATTGTGATGAATCCTGACCTAGAAAAGGCAAGCACAATGGCAGTTAAAAAAACAAAATTGGAGAAGACAAGATTTTGTTTTCATGTAGTCAATATGAACAACTGCACTAATCACCATTTGTCATCATACTTACAATGATTTTGGTGCTGCCACAGTTTTTTGCCTTATACAAACTGCAGACAATATTTTCCCATTCATGTTGGTTCCATTTCATGTCACTTGGAAAGTCCCAGCGGAAATATACTGGTGAACTGAGTCTTATTTTCAATCATCATATAAACACTTCTTGGACAATGAAATCTCAACAAAGCTATTTTTATTATTTTTGGGGTACAAATACTAATTGCAAAAACATTCTTCAGGTTTATTTATCGGCTTTCTGGAATAAACAAGGTATAGAAACAAGCCTGGTGTAATTTGGTGCAAGATGCTTTTTGTAAAATAATAATGAGAAAGCTTTTTTAAAATGTTCCTGAAAGAGAAGGCTGGATCTGAAGAAAATACAGAAAATTATTTTAGGGTGGGATAGGCTGAAATCCAAAGATCAGGGCAAGATCAGAAAACAAATGGGACTCTGTATATACTGTGGAAGAAGACATGAAAATAAACTGAAGCTTGAAGGAAGGATGGAATGGAAAAGGACAAAACTAATAATTTATTTACCAATCCAATAATTTAAAATTCTAATTTATGTACCCATCTCTCTCACTCTATTCTGTGTGTAACAAAACTTTCATCAATACCATATAGAGACATCAAGTCCTTGAGCTTTGTCCTCCACCTCCCCTGGAAGCACTGGAGGATATTTTATTAATGATTGCTCTTGCCTCAGATCTCCCTCACCTGAAGGAGAGGAAGCAGTGAAAAATCTGAGCAAGGGCCATTATTATCATCCTTGGCTCTGATCCCTTTACTTCAGACTGTCTAGAAATGGGTTTGGAAATACCTGTAGAGAAATGAGCTCACTGGGGAAACTATCAGCTTCAAAAAACCAAATACCATTACTGACCAACCTGCAATAAAAAAGTCTCAAACAAACTCATTTCTTTCAGGACACTTTCTCTTCATGATGTTGCCAGCTGGAAGACCTTTTGCTGTCTAACTGTTCTAACGCACGGCATGAACTGTAGCACACAGCAGAGTACTGCTATGACATGAGCATGATTGTTCCCATCTGCTTCCCTTGACTGACTATTGTTTCTCTCTTGGTTCAGCACCATTATGGAACATTCAGCACCAGGACATTATGGAAGCCTTAGTTTTTCAGCACATTGTACTGTGCCTCCAAATGCCCTGTTTGCGAGTGTAATGACCCTCACTCTTGCTATGCAGTTTGACTACACGTTTACATGTGCTGATAATCATTTTGCTTCATATTACAAAGACATCCCTGACACTGATATATTTTAAGATATCAGTTAAAACCATTACAGTCACTCTTTATCTATTATTGTTACACTGTGATTTTCAAAGCATTTTATAAATGTTTTACTTTGATGTTTCAAAACCTGAGGCCAGTACACTCACAATAGTAAGTGAATTACTCTGCTCATTAATTTTATAGATGGGACTGAAACTCACACCACAATAATTTATAATCTGGCATTATCTAAATTCCTGCAGAGAAATATACAGCATAAAAATACTGAGTTGAGCTGACAACTTTAGAACAGATTTATCAAACATGTTTTTTGATAACACGACAGGACTTTTTGAACCTATTTCATCAACCTCGTGAAACTTCATAGTAACATAAAATATGAAAAGAGAACAGCCTTAGAAACAGCTCACAATTGCTCAAAGCGATAGCAAGTCATGGGGGAAAGCAGGCATATTTATTATCAGAATGGTCAACTCAACAAAAGCAAGATTTTCTACAGGCAGATCTGTGTACACACATCACTTTACATTGGAATCACTGCCTCGGTAATCAACTTTCAAGAAAACCAAACAAACAAGCATAACATATCTTTCAAAAAAAAGTATCCATTTTTAAATAGGCATTTAACCACTACATTGTTACAGTCATACTGGAATTCTAACACAAACAAACCTGATTCAGAATGCAACATGATTATTTTAATTAGCTCTATGTTTCTAAATATTAATTTTTCCTCAGGTTATCATTAAGCTAGCTTTGCCTGTCTAAAAGCATATTCTGTTTCTATGTAGCATGAGCTATGACTTGTACAAGGTTTTTAATCAAATTTTAACCTTCTCAGGTGAAAAATCCTTTAGCTGAGAGCTGATACTTGTGAGCTCTCTACATTCCTGTCTGTTTTAGCCTCATTTTCTTTGATTCAAACATGCCATAAAACTGTCAGTCTTGAACAGATAATATGAAATCACAAAGCAACCTAAACTTGATTCATGATTTAAGTACATTGTTTTCATTCAGTGCATTTTTATTCCCATTCCATATTAACAAAGATGGAAGAAGCTAGAGTGCTGCACAAATAAGGCAAAAATACCCTTTATTTCAGATGCTCTGAAATGTCAAGGAGGATTACTCACAGAAATCTCTGGAAGATGAAAGCTACCAATTAAGAAAAAAAGACAGAGACAATACATGCAAGTCTTGATTTCAGATCTCTTATCAGATAGTGTTTCTCTCAGGGCTGGGGCTTGGAGACATATCTTCCAAACGGCACTTAAAATGCAGGCAAAGGTTCATAAATGCCAATTTCAGTTTTGAATTGACTACAATCAGGATAATTGTGTGCACGGAAGGATATGCTCCAGCTACAACTAAGGATACTGCAACTTTCACAACATCTTTACTTTGAGATGTTGACAGTATCAACAGAATTTGAGCTACAAAACTGGAAAGATACAATATTAAGAAAGAAATAATGGATTTAATGGCAGTTAGGTGAACATCTGTCACAGCATCCCTGAAAGTATCTGCATAACTTTGCATTGTCTTTCTGTGTTTCCACAGAGAAGTAATTAAGAGAGCTGAGGTTACCACAGAGAGTATTAAAGGAAAAAAGCAACCTACAATGTAAAGAAGCAGCAGGTAGAGATATGAACTATCCCAGTCTGTGATATGAGCTGTGCTATTTTCTCTGCAGTTCCCTGTCGAGCTGCAGAGGTAAGTGCTGGGTGTAATCCACAGTAAAGGAAGAGAAGTCATGGAAGAGATCACCAGCGATCCAAGAAGAAGACATGGGACCATTCCAGCTATTCTGCGCTTGATTTGCAGCAGCAGCCACTGGGTGACATTGATTATTTTTACACAGTAGAGTACATAGAGCCAGGTACTGAACCACAAGCTGGCATGGTTTACAAACATCCACACAGCACCAAAGACTTTGTACACCAAAGCCAACTTAAACACATCTGCAAAGTAGAGACTGTGGATGTGCATCAGGATTGTCACCTGCAAGATAAATCTTGATGTGCTCAGAAAGATCAGGATCATATCAGCAGAAGAAATTTTTTTGCTTTTGATCCAGTTAATGATATTAACAGTTGTGATAAATCCATTTCCAGTAAATCCAACAACAACTTCAATAGCTACAATGCTTATTGAAATGATAAGGAGTGGTGGCAACATCTTGCTGTTGTGGTCACCTCTGCCTGATTAGGCTGTGTAGCTGAGCAAGAAGTTGAGCAGTTCTGATGGTGTCTGACTAGACTCAGCTTCAGCGTGCTCATCTTATATCTAAGAACAAAAATACATCTGGAAATTATAGCGGATCTGGAAATGATATTGGGAAATTATTGATGTTCTTCCTGAATGTGCAAATCAGAAAAGGATTTAGTAATTAACTCTAACCTTTTACATGCATAAGATTTGCCTATGTTTTCCATTAGGCATGTGAAATAGCCAGCTGTATTAACCTCCCCATCCTGTGTCCAATTGTTTATATTCTTGTCTAGAGTGACAGAAAGCTCTCTGGCTCTCTGGCTACAACAGTACCCAACAATGTGGAAGAGGATGCAATACGGAACGCAAAAGAGGCAGCAGCCTCTATGTCAGGAGACGAAGAGGTCTTATATTGTAACTAATAACTTTCATGCTGTGTAGAAGGTCTATAAATTATAACTAGATCAATTAGTTGCAATCACTTTAATGAGGACAAAATTATACAGCCTCCAGCCCTATCCTAGAGGTGCACTCTAGACAACAAAGCTGTATTTATCCAAGGATTATTGCTACATTTAGCTGACCACTTCTTATATGTGGTCACATAAGTGGGATCAAAAGATGACAGTGACCACTTGTGCAATGAGCACTGAGGACAGACCAGTCAAGTAGAGCACTCCATCTAGCAGAAACCTGTTAAAATCCCCACCATCTCCTGCTGTTTCGCTGTCTCAGCCTCTATCCCACCCGCACACCACAGAGCTTATTAGGCTAGGTAGTGAATTTAGACCTGTTCTGCTTTATAGAGTGAAAATTTGTCATCCATCTTCATCCATGGTTTTGGCTTGATGCTGTAATGAGCACAGCAGTCCAGAACAGCGATGGGCTCCATGCTAATCTGCATACATGCATTACTGCTTACTTAGAAAGAAATCTGTCTGGGTTTAAAGAATAGTGTGTCCTCACCTTCTCAACCCTGGGCCCATGAATCCAACCTATAAATACAGTATTGGCAGATTCATATTGTCAATATATTGCTTCTTGTAATAGAGAAATATGAAATACCATGAGGACTTTAACAACAGGGTAAGAAACAGCTGAGATCATCAGGCCACGGGAAAAAGTCTGGAAGATTTTTTGGCAGTAAAATATGTATTGTTTTTGTGCACAACTTGACATATGTTTCTGGATTTTACTCAAGAGATTAAAATCTTTCAAAGTAAAAGACGGACCAAGCTTCTAATTTGGATGCGATAAGAACTGTCAGTTGGACTTACTGTTTATCATCACATCCATGCTTCAAGTTTTTGTTGAATTGTTAAGAAGACAAACAAATAACTAAGTACATTTATTCATTAACCTATTGAAATTAAAAGCTAGATTTAAAATCTTCACAGTTTTTGTTTCTGTCAATAGTTCATTAATATTAAACTTAGATTTCACTTTCCATCCCTGCAATCTTAAAAACTAAGAGTTTTTTCTCTACAAAGCATACTTTTGTCATCACAACAATGCAAGTTGTAAAATAAGAATTGAGACATATTTGCAAAATATTGTATATAAGTGTCAGATTTTAAAAAGCCCCAAAGAAGCAAGCAAACAAACAAATTTAAACTAAGAACACACTGGTATGTTTACTTTCTCTAACTGTTGTGTTGCATCTGGGTGAGCCAGCGGTCAATCCTGGTTTTCCCCTGCCCTTCCGCTGGGGCAGCCAGCCCGGGGGGGCCCTGGGGCAGGTGTACCGACGCCGCGTCTCCCCCTGTGCTTCTGGCACCGTGCGGCCGCCACGGGGGGGGCTGCTCTCGGAGCCGCTGGACTGGCAGGGCCAGCTCCTGCCCCCGAGGCACCAGCTGATGTCACACCCTGGGTGACAGCCCGGAGCCGAGTGGCGGCAGCGCGGCAGAGGGGGCGGCCCCCGCCCGAGAGGCCAGCTCATTGGTCGTTCTCCCGGGTGCGGTGTATGGACTAAAGCAAATTCTCAGCTCTTCCAACAGTTACAAAATTCTGCTCTATCTTTATATCAAAAACAATAAATTTAAAGAAAGAAAACCATACCTGAGATTTACCTGCTTGTTTCATTTTCCTGTAAGTGAGGCCCAAAGTAGGAACAACCTATTGAGAACAAAGTAACGTTCCTACAAAGGAACATTCTGTCCTTGGGGACTCCCTCCAGCTCTTTCAGAAAGTAGCTGCCACTCCACCTAAGCACCCTGGTAGTATTTGAGCCTTCATGACTCAGGTGAAGGAAACTGCCTGTTCCTCAGTGCTCTGTCAGTGAATTCAGTTTAAAGTGCTCTGCTCTCTGGAATGGCTTCTAAGTTTTCTCTTGCTTTGTCTCTCAGTAGCTCAAGAGCTGCCCAACTGTACTGGTGGTATGAGTTTCTGGGGTTCTCTAGAGGGTGAGTTCTCCCATGTATGTTGGTGACACCCTCCTACAAGCACCAAGATACAAAAGGCTAGTTTCTGTGTCACAGCAACTTGGACTTGACCACACCTAACACTGGCTCTAGACTGGAAATAATCATAGTCTCATATCCTGGTACGCAGATCCTCAAATGCACTCATTGCCTTTCTTGCTCCTTTCTAACCTCAGAGATAGAGTTGTCAAGTTGATGCCCCCTTAGTAGACCTCCTTTAGAGCTACAGAGTTAATAGCCATGATCAGACCAGGTTTAGCTGGCAGAGGACACACAAAAGATCCTAGATTACATCAGAGTTCCTTGAATTTATCCTCTGAGAAAGAACTTGGATGAATTTGTAAAAGCAATTGAATCACAAAGTAAAACAGACTAGGATTTCTTAATAATAGGACAATGTTAGCATGACACAAATGATAAATACTACAGAGAATTACCGGAATTTATACAACAATTTCCCTTGGAACATAAATGTCACTGTACCCAGAGAAGTCAGGTTCAGCTCACAGGATAACACCTTTCCTCCTTTGATTCACGCATTCCAATTAATAATAGTAATAAATGTGCTTCACACAATCCCTACAGTGGTTTTACTTGTTGAAGTAGTAAAGAAATTTTTACAGCAGAACAAACAGTTTCCAAATCTTGTAAAATATTATCTGTTTAGCTTACACAGAGATCCACGATGCACCAATTTACTGGTACCTGGTTAATCTTTTTTCATTTTACTGTAAGCAAGAACTGTGTGAATACAGTGCTGGAAGGTTTATTTCTGGTACGTTTCACAAAGATGCATGTCTTGAAAATGTTGCTAATGAATTACTCAACTAAGGTCACAATTTTAGTGGAAAGTAATTGGCTATGGCTTTATTGAGGACAGAAGAAATTAGAACATGTCCAATAGGACTGGCTTTTTCTTCTCAAAAAATTTGTTGCCACTTTTTTTTTGTAGCAAGAGTTTTATTTTTGGCGTGACATGACAGGTACTCAGACTGCCACCACCCTTTGTTCTCCTCCGTCATCTCTGATGCTGCTGTGTATGTTTTGGTGCTATCATCAACACCAATCAAAATTGGTTCAGATTGCTTTTAATTTGACAGAACAAATTTTAAAAAATTAAGGCTTTATAATGTGATAGCTCCAACACATTCAGAAAACAAACAAATTAACCAAGCACCAAAATTCAGCATGTTAGATATGCACAGGCTTCAAGGAGATCTTCTAGCACCTTCCAGTGTCTGAAGTGTCTAAAGAGAGCTGGAAAGGGACTTTTGACAAGAGTATGGAGTGATAGGACAAAGGGGAATGGTTTTAAACTGAAATAGGGTAGGTACGGATTACATATTAGGAAGAAATTCTTTCCTGTGACGGTGGTGAGGCATTGGCCTCAGCACAGGTTGTCTAGAGAGGCTGGGGACTTTCCACCCCTGAAGGTGCTCAGGGTCGGGCTGGATAGAGATTTGAGCAACTTTTCTAGTGAAAGGTGTCCCTGCTCATGGAAGAGGGGTTTGGAACTAGGTGACCTTTAAGGCCCTTCTCAACCCAAACCATTCTATGATTCTGTGATAACTCAGTAATGAGATCCTGCAGTGTCACTGCTGTCTCCTTTCTAAAGGCAAAAGAATACCCAGGTATAAAACTGAAATTTCATTTTGAGATTATATCCAGAGAAAAAAATCCTAGAAGAATTACAATTTTTTTCTTGCATCCTAATGATAATATGATTTTGTTTGACAAGAATTGACCATTTGCTGATGACTAGTGTGTAATTCTACCACAATTGAATTACAGGATTTGCAGAACAGTTCAAGAAATGAGGAATTAACATTACCTTGATCATTAAGATTCAATTTCCTGATGAAAGGAGACAAAGAAATAAGAATAATTTATTATTGTTTGCTCATCCCAAGTGATAGAAAAAAAGAAAAAGAAAAATGTTTTGTGTTGGAGGAAGGACAGACAATCATAGTTAATTAAATTTTGGTGGTGTAAGAGACTACAAGAGCCTCATGACATTTGTTCACCTCTATATCATGAGCTCCTTAGCAAATAAGCTTTTTATAGCCTGTAGTAAATTGCACACAGCATTTATTGTATCATAAAGTCCATCTCTGATGGAAACCTCTGAGCACCAGCATAAGACAGTGAAGTACAACTACTGATAAGATCCTTATAGTAAAATAATTGAATAAAACAAATCATGGGATAATACTTCTTGTAAAAGATGCACAAACTGGCCTACAAAAGAAAACTTGCAAAGAAGATTATGTAGGAGAACCATCAACATCTGTGTTTAACAAACATGGCCAGAATCAATATTTTTGGTTCTACTACTGGCTGATTGCATCTGTAACACTTTTTATAATGGTTTATCCAGTGTTCCTTACATGTTTGACAAGGCATAGAAGGCTTGTGAACCTCAATAAAATATTCTGTCTGTGGTAAACAGCAATAAATTATACTGATGTTTAACACCTTCCTGACTTTATATTGTACAAAGTAGTAATATTGCAAAATACCTCAAAAAAAAAAAAGTGTGAAAGTGTGATAATCCATTTTACCATTAATTTGCAAGTTGTCATGCTGCTGTCACTGTACTGGAGATAACATACTGTTAATTTCAGTACCGGGCAATTTAATTTTTTATTTTCTTTGGAAAGACTGTCAAAATGGAAGCCCCATCAGACTCAACTAGTGGAAAGAGTCTTCTGAAATTCATACAAGAGGTCAAGAAGATCAAGCTATGTAATACACATGAAAAGGAAGATGCAACTTTAATTTTTAAGAAATAAGACTGCACATACATCCCAAAAGCAAGGAGTAGGCAATAGCAACAAGCTATTACTCATAAGGTGCTTCTTGTCATGAACAAAAAGAGATTAATATAAACCTTCATTAGTTCAAGATTTTATGGTTTATACTATACAAAATATGAAATGTTGCTGTTTCATCATGCTGTTTTCTGCTATTAAGAAAGCAAATATGTCCATAGGAATGGGGTACTTTACTGAGACAGATTTCTCTACAAATAAAACACAAATAAAGAAAGACAGTGAATTTGGCTTGCTCTGTTAGGGAAAATGTTAAAATAGTACAGTAAAAGTTGAAAAATTACAGATAATTATAAAGCTTGTGTTTGACAATATACTCTTCTTGACTGGTCCAGCTTCTCAATGGATTTAGGAGATTTTTCTTTTGTTCTTTCTCCTGCTCAAGGGATGCTTCATTCTGAAGTCTGGTTGGCTTAAAGATGTCTAGTTGTTGAAACTGAAATTGGTTTTTGTATGTCCTCAACAAGACTGAAAGGTTAGACCACTGCTTCTAGTTTCTGTTTCCCCAAATCATAGCTGCAAGAATAGACGTCTTATTTTCCATGTCCATTACATTTTATGGTTAATTTATGCCTTTCCACACCACTGGGTTTTCCTGCTCACAAAGTTGTCAAGAACTATAACGAAACTTCATGCAAGGTGATCCTTGCACTAGACTCAGCACTTACAATTTGTGCTCAGCTTCATCCAAAGAATAAATTCACATTTCTTACACAGGTGACAGACTTGTATATTGGAGCATATTTTCTGAGCCAAGTTCCTTTGTTCTATCTTGTGTTAGATTTCAGGAATCCTGCCATCACCAGCAGTTATCCATTTTGTGACCCCACTTTGGAATTACCATACTTTAAAGCTTCATGACAGTGTTTTTAGTACACACCTGCCTTATAGACTACCGAGATCTAAAGATAAGCACAATCCTTATTATGGGTTTTTGTTACAAGGTGACTATTTTACTTAATCACAGTTCATGTAGATGAAGTGGATGAATCCAAACCCATCTCTTCACTTTTGCTTCCACTCCAGCTCCCTTTCTTCACTGTCTGTTTATTTCGTGAATCATGAAAGAAGCACTAGAAAGTGACAAAAATAACTTAAAAGTGATTACATATGTTGTGCTAAAAATACTTTCTGCTTTTTACAGTGCAGTGGTAGACTGAAGAAAGGAGACATATTGAAGAATTAAATCACTTTCTAAAAGGTTAAAAAAATACAAAAACACACATGACAATGATTTTAATGGTCAGGTGAAGTAGTTTAATATAAACTGCTTTATATATAATTTTCCACTTAAGAAAAATAGTCTCTGTCATTCTTTTAGAAATACTTTTGTAGTCTTTATAAGCAATAATTGAGAAAATATAAATATTTTTTTCCTGTTGCAATTAACCTAACTCTAACCCAATTTTTTTGGGTGAGACGGAAGCACTCAGTGAAAAAAATTACTTGGTAATATCATTAAAGAGTTTAGCATCAGGATGCTGCATAGGCAACCCCAAATAAATATTTTTTTTAGTTATAAAATTTTAAGTGCTTACTTTTGCAAACTCTATAACTTTAAAGTGAATGTGCTTTTTAGTACATATAAGTATTAAGACCATATGAATTTTTGCAAGCTGTCACCATTTCAGCACCTTTAGCAAACAGCCCCATGCTGACTGATGCTGAATTCACTTGTGTTTATATAACCAACGTGCCATTCTGACAGCCAACTGCAACTCAAATCCCTTTGTCAATACTCTACACCTCCTGTGACGCAAAATTAAATTAATCCTGATTTTTACTGCTTACTTACACTGACTCCAGCAGAGAGAAAATGCTATCTGTTCAGAAAAATTCACACTAGAGTACCTCGTCATAGCCAGTATGAAGAAAGCAAAAGTCTGTATCCTAGTAATACGTTTTTTTGATGCACTCCTTCTAAGTTACCATTTCTGTACAATGCTGGAGTTGGTTTCACTCAGTGCTTTTTAGTTTCGGTGCCCAGACATAAAGAAAATTTAAAAATAAAGTTTAGTCTGTTATTTATTTAGCAGTAAGCAGATGTCTTGGAGTAGCACAGTACAATGAAACCCAACACAACTGAGTCCAGATATTATTTCTCAGTGTCAGGCAACACTATCAGCTCTTTACCTTCACATTAATGAAACATTACTTTGTGAGATTACTACAGCTAGGGGTGAATGATGCATGAAATAGAAAGATGACAAACCCTTGAGAAAGTGCTTGGCACAATGACATGTCTGCTTACTCTATTCAAAGAGCACAAATTACATTCTTCCCAGGTGAAAGGCACCGAGACAAATGATGGTCACTTCATAGGAAGGACTTTGAATATATTCAAAATGGCAAAAATGTTGAACATTTTTTCCCTTTGTTTTAGGTTAAAAAGCAAGAAAAACAAGATCAATTTATCCAATTAGGAGTTAACTTCTGCATATAGATGTTTTCTGGAACTGTTACAGTCAACGATTCCATAAAATGAGGTACTAACTAAATTCTTCAGTAAGGGTAAATAGACAATTATGGAGGCTGTAACCTGTGGGTGCATAAAAAACAGTTACATGAAGAAGATGAATAGGGTTGTTGATTTATTGTCTATTCCAGTACAGGAAATACGTGGCATCAAATGAAGGAGAAGTTAAAAGCAAACAAAATAAAGTTTCCATATAGCACAGAGGGAAGACGTGGAAGTCCTTGTCAGAAGTTACATCTGTGAGAAAAGTCTGCATGGACTCAAAGGATGAATAGACACACACATAGGAATGAAATCAATGGGGTGTTACTTAAGTACATAAAAACCATTTCTGGTTCACATAATTCCTGTAAAAGTTTAATGTCTGGGAGAGTAACAGGAGCAAGTAAAATTTATGTTTGCCCAGTTTGTGCAACCTTCCCTTGGCTCTCTACTGCTATCAAGCTGCACAGGCAGAACTTTGATCCCAAACAATGTGACTGAAACTATGCTAGTGACTTATCCTGACTCATTAGACTCAAGTGCAGTTTTTTCACTGCACTTTTTACAAATTACAATAATTCTTTTGTGGTTTTGGTTATGTCCAACTAAAAAAATATAGCCTCAGTGCCACATCTGTAATTACAGATATAATTACAGCTGTGGGGAAGGGAGGAATTCAGAAGGGACAGGTACCCTGCAAGAAAACCTGGATAGGCTGAAAGAGAGGACTAACAAGAATCTTATGAAGTTCAACAAGTGTAAGGTCTCATACCTGGGAAAATATAATCCAGGAGTGCAGAAAGGCTGGAATATAGCTGGCAGGGAAGCAGCTCTCTGGAAATTGATGAGAAGGCTTCTGCTGGACACAAGCTCACTATGAGTGAACAGGGTGCTGCTGTAGCAAAGAAAGCCAGTAGGGTTGTGGATTGCATCAAAGAGTGCTTCACCAGCAGAGATAAAAAAATCATTACATCACTGTGCTTGGTGCTTGCCAGGCCACACCTGGATTTTAATTTTTGTACCCTCTATACAAAAAAAAAGCATTAACAGGCTGGACAGGGTCCAGAGAAGAGCCAAAAAGATGATTAAAGAACTGAGAGGCCTGCCAGGTGAGGAAAGGATGAGAGAACTGCTTTGTTAGCCTTGAGAAAAGATGATTTAGGAGAGACATCATCATGTTCATGTGACTGGCTACAAAGAAGATTTCCTGTTACAAGGAGTGCCATGGAAAATATGAGGGGTGCACATTACTCCTGGGGAGTGTTTTAACAGAAGAGGAATATTTTTCACAGTGAGGAAAACCAGCTATTGGAATAATCTCCCTAGAGAAGTGGTGTATTCCCCAATGTTGGACACTTCAGAGATTTAGTTGGGCGGAGTGCTGGCCCATCTTGTCTTTTGTTTTTGCCAAGGAAGGTTGGACCAGATAATCCTTCACGTCCCCTTCCAACCTGGTATTCTATGATTCTGTGATGGATTCTATTTATATTAGTAAATGAAGGTGACCTGGATCCCAGAAAATCATTTAATCCCATTGTGTCAGAGGCTGTAAATACATACATGCCAGTAAGAGCAATTTTGCCCTGTGTAACATAAGGAGAAAATTAGTTCCAACCACAATTTTATTGGCTTCAGAATGGCCTCCCAAATGAAACAATTTTGTTCATTCAGAAAGATTCACATTGCTGTTTCAACTCATTGCTCTTCATCTCTAGCAATAAAGCAGAAGTTCAAATTCTGATTCAGTTCTATGACTAGCACAGTAAAATATAAGGGAATTATTCTTGGTTTACAGTCTAGTAAACAAGAGAATAAAGCTCATTTCAGAAATGGCAATTAGCTATTCACTTTAGTTTCACTTAGTGTTTTTATTACAGAACACCTCATTCTTGTTTTAGATCCTGGCTGTTATTTCCAACATTGTTCAGCTGTTTTGCATTTAGCTTTACTATGCACATCTGTCTAAATCCATGCCTTTCACTGGGGAGAGAAGGACCTTAAAAAATTCTCCAGGATCTATTCTATAGATTTTCTTTGAACTTCAATTTTTCAAGATTATTATTACTTGGGATGAGAAGAAAGTAAGAATACCCCAAAAATATTGACAGTTTCTGTCAAACTCTGAATATCAAAACCTGTAATTAACTTGAATGGCTGGACAGGTCTGATTGTTGAGATCTTTTCAGTGATCTCAGCACATGGATTACACATCGATGACTTATTGATACGAAGTGGAATAAGAGCACACTTCAGTGATACATCTGAGATTGTGCAGTGTCTCCCCATGGCAGAGAATGGTTTATCCTGCTTCTACCAGCTGCCGCTGGTTTGCTTGTGCCAGGTCTTGTGCCCAGCAGTCTCCATCATAGGGATGTTTTTCACTGAACTGACAGAAAATTTACACTCCAAAACAAGTGTGTGTATTCTGCAAACCTACAAAATTAAATCAGCTCAGTGAAAGCGCAAAGATGAGCACCAGAAGCAGCTCCGACATAGTGCAGCTGGGAGAAGAGTTGGGGAGGGTTTAGGAGAAGAGAGGGCAAAACAGGGTTGCTCTTTACATCCACAGCACATGGACACACAGGTGGACACAACTGTACCACACAAACATGCAGAACCACACTTCTGGCTGGCTGTCACATAATCCTCATAGTGCTTCATAAACAACTTCAGGCACTAATTAACTATTTTGTCTTAGGATCTCCTGGGTCCCAGAGAAGAAAGATGCTGTGTGCTGTACATTCAGCCAATCTGCTCTGGGTGGAGACACCAGGTCATTTTGGTTGTTTTGTCGTGGGGCCAAGGATCCATCTGTGTGTACTAAGCAGCTTAGGCCAATGTGTTCACATTCTGGATGGATTAAAAATAACAGTCTCTGTATGGAAGATTTTAAATGCTGTTTTAAGCCTAACTCTCATCAGTCTGTTATCCCAGATTCATCTGTCTATTCTACTTACATTTATTCTCTAATCAAAGTTAGCCAAATTTGAAAACTTATTTACATGGGTTTTGAAACAGTGTTATTTCACCAATTTAATAGCTTAATAATGGCTTCAATTAATCAGACATATATCAGAAGTTACACAAATGCAGTTTCTCCCCTTCTTTCCATCACTCTTAGACAGACATGGAGTGATTTGAGGGATAACATTTCCATGTGTGTTTGAAAGAGAGATATTTGAATCAATTCAGAATTTATGGACTGAAAGCTTCTAGAGTTGTTTTGTGAGACAGTAGATACAACAAATTCAGAGGATTGTTTGAAACCCAGATAGCCAGTATATTACTTTTATTTCCCCTCTGCTTCTCCTTTTGCACCTTGATCACTATTGTGGTTCCGTTACATCTCCTTCACTCAGGAAAAGCTTGTGTCTGATTTTTATAGTTGCCGTTTCTTATCAAGTCACAGCAGCTGCATTCTCTTCTTCAGCTCCTGCTCCCTTCTCTGTCTGAGCCAGAAGGTCAATTTGATGACTAAGGACAATGAAACCAAATTTCTAATTCTGCTGTGCTTCACCAGGCTGCCTTGTTATTTTTAAGTCTCTCTTCCCTATGGTGGCATGCTCTTGTCCCCATATTTCAGTCTTCCAGGGGAGCATCCATTCCCTTATCTGATGCCATGTTGCCCCCTAGTGACAAGTACTTCACTTCTCTCATTCTTCTCTCCATCCAGTTCCTGCAGGCCTGACTTTTTTTTCCTGCAGCATTTCCAGTTATTTGGTTGGATTTTTTTTCGGTTTGCTCTGGTTTTACACACATGCCCTTTTTTATAGTGGAAATAAACGTTTATTAATTCTGTCTCTTTGACCTATCTAGATGAGTAAGGTTCATTTTGGCTCCAGTCTGCAAGAAGAGCCCAAGTTTCTGTGCTGCTCTCAACCACAGATTTTTGTATATGAATTAATTCAGGCAGGACTTCTGCCACAGGGTTTAGTTATTGCAGAAATCAGCAGTGGCTTTGCCTCTATCAGCATGAAAGCAGATGGCAAATGATACCTGCTGTGTAGAAAATTCATTGGGAAATGGGAGGCATAGCAAGGGTCAGAAGAAATGTGTTAATCTATGTCACTGATAACCTGGGGGCAGAGAGGAGAGTGTCACTTGTAGATCACACCAAACTTAGTGGAATGAGCAAGACTCTGACAATGGTTTTAGCTGAGTTCATCCAGGTCCTTTCCTTTTAACTTCCATATAACCCATGAATATAAAACTAGTAGAGTTCTCCTGTGTTCATGGGAAATGCTGTGGTAGGAGCTGGTCACTGTTCTTTCCTTGTGAAGAATTCTTATTTTACACTAAGGTGCGCATTTGAAGTGCTTCCTTCAGTCAAGACTGATTCAGCACAATCTTGCACATAAAGCTAATTGTCTTTGCTTTGCTTCTGCTAAATATAATTTCCAAAGACACTAGTTGCTAGTGAGACCTCCAAAATCCATTTTACCAGTTCATACAATCTATCTAGACTACGTAATCCTTCAAAAAAAAAGAAAAAAAAACAAAAAAAAAAGGGGTTATATGGGCTCTGAGCAATCTTTCTCTGCCAAAGTTGAAGGGAAAAAACAGAGGCAATACTATAAAAACGATTTTACTATCTTTGATTAATATCAACACTACAAATATAGCAACATGAGATATTTATTCCAAACTGTTCCATTCAGGTAATGAAATAGTATTTTTTCTTGCTGGGTTTGGATTCCCCATTTTCCTTCTGTTCTGTAATCACCTTTTAGACCCAGTGGGATACAAAAGTGCTTCATAAGTTTTGAAGCTAGTGGGAAGTAGTATTACCAGAAATTGATATGTACATTAACATATCTGTTCCATATTAATGAAGAATCAGCATGATAGACAGCAGATGAATTTCCAAATACTGAATATGATGGTGAGCAAGGTCTTCCCAGATTTTCAGGAATAGGCTCTTCATCTTTCCTTATGACCCAAGAAGCAACCATCTCTATGATATGTACCAAGATAATCTTCACTAACACTGGCTTTGGAGGCTTGGTTGTGGCCTTTGTTTTTATTCTTATATTTACTAGTGTATATTTGATTAGTTTTAGACTTATTCTAAAGGAAAATGACAGACATCTAGCCCAGCTAAGAATTTCTAAGTCTCTAAGACTATGGTAGAATTGCTTAAAAGTACTAATAATCTGAAATCACTACTTGATGCATATGGACTGCATCCTTTCCCATTACCGGAGAAGAAGGAAGCACTGCCCTGCACATGTGGTCTTGAAAGCCACATGCAGTGCATGTGTTAAGCAGAGTTTGCCTTCATTATGTATGGATGACTTCGTACTCAGCCTCTCTGCTCCTCATTACTTACCTTCATTATAACACTCATCTCACCTTCTCCTAGTCATCTGGGCAGTCTTCGGGTTTCAGAAATACAATATACAACTGTATTTTTTCTAAGATAAAATGCACTAATAGCATCCTTGATAAAGATATGCAACTGAAAACAACGTTGGCAATTTCTAAATCTCCCTGCTGGTTCACTGCATACCATTATTCTCTGTGCCACGACATTTACTGCTGCTCATGAAAGAGATGCCAAAGATGCTATCAGAGAACAGCATCATTAGAGAATCTGCATGGATGTGACCAGACAAATAATTTAACATATTTCAGTCACCCTGCTATTGTTCTTTGAAGAAAACTGTGTGGTGGCAACAACAAAGGAACAATATGAAACAAACAGAAAAATCCCTGACCTCTGCCTGGAAGGAAGACAAACATTTTAACGAACACAGGAATTAATATAGAAGTTTTGCAGAATCGTGGCTTAGGCAGACTTGTTTTCCCAAACAGATTCATCCATCCTTAATCAGCAGTCCCAGCTGTCCCTGCTGTGAAAATCTGCATCTCTTTTTCTACTTGTCTCTGGCTGTGCTGAACTGGCATTTCTAAAAGTAATTACCCCACAAAATGTAGTTGAACACCCAGAAATTCTAAGAATTGCTAATTCCATGCCAGATATGTTGCCTTAGGTTTTAACCCTCATATTTTTCACATTCTGTATTACCTGGAGTGTATGCTTTATAGCACGTTAGTTGCTGTTTTCTATAGACATAACAGTGCCTCTCTGGACTTGCTCTTCAAGGACACTTAGACTGCTCAGGCCCAAGCTTCTAAGGGGGGGTGGGAGGGGATGGGGAGCTAAGGGACCTAGGGGGAAATTGCAAAGTTTTAATTGGTGAATTTATGCTGATATGCAAATGGACCAAACCTATAAAGGTGTGGAGAACTCGTGACTTGTGGTCCATTTTGGGTGATGCCCCTGGGGGGCTTTGTCTGCCCTAAATGTACCTTTGAAGGCCTTTCGAATAAATACCCACCTTTTAGTCCCTTACTCCTGACTAGTCTCAGTTTTTGGGCTAGCCTTTGTGCATCTGTTGCCTGGAACAGTGGTTCACCAAGCTGAAAATGCCAGTTCAGCTCAGCAAGAGAACCAAGAGTCACAGGGTGACAAAGGAAGCCAGGACTTTGCCAACAGGGGCAGGTTATTTAGCAGGTGGTTGTGGAAGGGGTGCCTGGCTGCTTATGAAATGCAGATCCAAGATGCTCTCTCAAGCTATGTATTGCAGAAGTGCTGCATTAAAAAAAAACCCACCCTTTGTAAGTTTGCATGTGTATGTGCATGGATACACTGATCCAGCTGGGGAAGGGTCTGGACCATGAGTCTGATGAGGAGCAGATGAAGGAGCTGGGTTTGTTTAGCCTAGAGAAGAGAAGGTTCAGGGGAGACCTGAACACTTTCTACAACTGCCTAAAAGGAGGTTGCAGTCAGGTGGGGGTCAGTCTCTTCTTCCAGGTAACAAGCGATAGAGTGAGAAAAAAATGGCCTCAGATTGTGCCAGGGGAGGTTCAGATTGGACATCTGGAAAGGGTTTTCAAGTATTTAAACAGGATGCCTAGGGAAATGGAAGCATCACGGTCCCTGGAAGTGTAAGCAAAAGGTGTAGCTGTGGTGTTTAGGGACATGGTTTAGTGGTGAATCTAGCAGAGCTGGGTTAATGATTTGACTCGATGATCCTTGAGGTCTTTTCCAACCTAAACTAATGAATGATTCTATGCAATAGAGCACTAAACTGTTGAACAATTATCTTATTTACTGCAAATCATTTTCAGTGGTAATATTTTAATATTTCTTTAAATAATAAATTCATTTGCAATTAGCAGCCTTAATTGTGTTTTACCTATAATTCAGAAGCACTGATATATTTGTGTAAGAAAGTAGTTTATGATGCTGAATTCTGATGTCAATAGGCAAATACTTTAAACACATTGCAGCACAGAAATATGAGGGTTTTGTCTGCTCTTATTTGTATTGTTAAAGCGTGATCTGCACAGCTATTATCACCTCACAGACACTCATGCACCACATTGTCAAATTTGCATAAGAACAACAGCTGTCAAACAACAGTAATTGCAAGAAAGTACCAGGGCGAAAAAAGGCAGCTATGAATTCTCTTTTGCAAAATTACTGAATTCATCAGAATTAGCTTCTGCAAGACCAAATGGGATAGAATCACATCTACAGCATGAGAGTCCTCCAAGTACACAAAAGTTAGCATTAATTAAAATGTTTATTTTCCATCTGTACTTTGCAAACCTTTTCTACCCTGTCTGCTCTATGTGCTCACTCCAGCAGAAACTTTGCAATCCAGACATTTCCATTAAGATCTGCTTTTGCAATAACAAATTGTGGCACAAAAAGAACAGTCACAGCAGGGAGCAAGGAAGATCACCACGGTGAGTGTAAGGAGCCAGTTGTGTACCTCCAGGTCAGTTATGTGGAGAATCAACTAAAATACCTCCAGGGCCACTGAACTCTTGGCAGTGACCATGGGGATGCCCTGTGTATATGGTCAGTCACAGAGGTGACATCATTGGTGACACCACAAAAGCAGACAAAGCTAACAAAATATGTACAATTAGATCCATTCTTGGACATTCTACACCTCTGCTGGTGTAGAAATGAAACAACCAATATGGCCAGATGGGCACGGGATTTCTTTCATCACAGCTTTAACCCATAACCATTTATTTATTTATTCACAGTTTGGGTACCTTTGTTACACTTCATTAGTGAGATTTGGCCTCAGTGGAAATATTGTTTTGATGTTTGGTTTGGGGGGATTTTATTTGGTTGGTTGGGGTTTAGTTTTTTGAGGGGGTGAAGTTGTTGTTTTGGTTTGTTTTTTAATTTGTATTTCTTGTAATGCTTACATGCTCATAATATTTACATTTTAGAGTGTATTGTGATTTAAATACAGTATTTAAATAAAACACACTGAAATGCTGGATGAGTTAAAATGCAGCAACTTAAAGTAGTATTTAAAATTTTGGAATATCTCTGATAATCTTTTTATAATAAATACTACATCTGCTGTTTCATTATGGTTATTGAATGCTCTTTTATTCCTGCTTATTTATTTCATTATAATTCCATACCATTCTTCTTCATAATTCTACTTTATTATATGTATTACTTTTATTATCTTCTGGTAGTATAGGATAATAATAACAATTTCTAAACAGTTCAGTAGTCCACATTACCCTGGAGACCAGCACCTGAAGTCTCTACTTAAGCCTAAATTCAGGCTCCATGAGGAAAAACCATGATCTTTGTGGTCAGGTCAAGCTGTCACAATTAGTCCCAAGAAAACTCATCTTTATCTTCTTCAGACAGCAAGTGCTTGAACCCAAGCTACAATCCATGATGCCAAAGGCTGAATCACAGCTCTAGCAAGCACTGGGAATCTGAGGATCTGTGCCAGCTATGAATGACACGTGTGCGGGGAGTGAGGTTGTTCCACGAGCAACGTTAAAGTGGGTTTTGATCATCTGATCAAAGAGGGCTGTAAATCAACAGAGGCTTTAATGTACTGAATATAAAGTTTCGTTCCTTCCCAAATGGAAGTGAGTTGCTGTATGTAGGGCAGGGCTGTTTATAACATAGTGCACTGCTTGAGTTGTCATTTTGCGTTGTGTGCAGAGGTGCTTCAAAAGAGGGAAAAAAAATGTTTGTGTATATATTTTTAGATTTTTTTTTTTAACGTAAGGGAACTGTCTGGTTTAGATACTTAGGTAGAAATCAGAGTTCTATGTTTCTAGAATGGAAACACTAGTCCTTTATTTTGATAGGATACAGTTTTACATTGACCTCAGCCACTTCAAGGGACTTTCATGTTATGTGAGGTCTATTTAAGCACCTAGAGACTTCTGACTCATCTCTGCTGGTCATCTAGGTCAGGAGAGCTGGCTGTTTTCTGTGCTAGATGTCTAAGATATTTCCACTTCATGAGAGCCAGAAGAACATGGAATATTTCAGAAATCTCAGTGGATAACCAAATGGAGAAAAAAAAAAAAAAAAAAAAGATGAAGACACCAAAAAATGAAGGCTCTACATTGCACTTTGTGTCACTAAAGGCTAATTTTGCAACTCTATTTTTTATGGTCTCATTAAAATATATAATTTATATAGAAAATCCGTGGACATGGCTTTTACCAAGTGCCTAGTAATTGGGGTATTCAGAAAGGACTAGCAGGAAAGTGCCCTGTTACTGAGAAACAGTCACATCACAAGAGAAGAGTCTGCTGATGTTCTGTGCAATGTTCAGCACATACACTTGCAAATGTAGACCCTAAACCATATCAGCTTACAGTGTATTTATCCTTAATGTGCCAGACAGCAAGGAAATGGAATCAACTTTATTTTAAGGGTGCAAAAGTGAGTTCTGAATAATATGCTTGTGAGCAGAACAACAAATGTGTGCTGAGTTAGGAGCAGATGCCAGTTCCTTAAATATTGACTCTAGATTTAAACATCTGCTTATGTGCCCATAACTGAAGTTTCTCTGAAGCTAAAACCCTCTGATTTAGTTTGGAGGTCCAGTCTCTTTATCTAAAGCATGAATAAACCAAATCTTAATGGCTTGTTACTGACTGTGTAATCAGCTCCAGAATTTGCTTATCCTATCATTGTGACCAAAATAAAACCAAAATAAAATGTGAATTCAAGCCTTACAGTAATTCATGATGGATCCATTCCAACTTCTCCTGAAGTCCCTGACTCTCTTTCTGACAGACTTTCACTACTCCTAAATCAGCACTTAAGACAAATACAAGAAAAAAATTAGGAGAAACAATTTCTTACATTTGGGTTTGTAAACACTTTGGGCAAGTCATCCTTTTTCAGTGAAACCTTTTAATTTAAAGTACTCCTAGCCATCTCTCTTGGTGAGGAAAGAGATGTGGAACATAAGTTATAAATAGGATGTAAGAATGAGATTCAGGTTTGTTCTATAGTTATAACTCTGAAGTAACTGTATATGGGGGCTGTGTCTGTGCACAAAACCAGATAATTATCTCACTGATGTCGCAACAAGATATTTAAACACTGGACAAACATGAGTTAAGTCAGTGGACTGAATCTTTAGCCATCATCCTCACTAAGGAAGTGAGTAAAAGGAGCTCCCAGCTATTACAGGCAGAGCTAACAAATCCCCTTGGCAGCTCATGCCCGTGTCTCAGCCACTTTGATTCTCTCCATTGTGTTGATTCATATCCCAGGTGAAGAAACTGCTATCCCAGAGACTCTCCAATGTGTTCCTACACCAGAGCTAACCAACCTCTACATTGGCAGGATTCTTGTAAATACTCAATAGGAACTTCTAAATGTGCAGAAATCATCATGCAGGATGATTGTGCATACTTAAGATTTTTTATGCATACTTAAGATCATTAAGTGGTGTAGATAGTTTAAGATAATCAACAGCAATGGATACAGTTTGTGATTAAATGATCACACAGGACTTCAGACCTGTTGCATGTAGGAATTCAGCAGAACTATATCTTGGAGAGACTTGTCCAATGCTGCTGGAGATATTATTAAAACAGATACTCTCATCACCATCCAGACAGTGGCTGACCATCCTGGTCAACAGATTTTATTCCTCATATGAGCATTATCCCCTGCAAAGATCCCAGTACATTAGGGATTTTTCAGCAACATCATCTCCATGAATGTCTGTGCAACACCTAAAGAAAGTTGCAATTGTCTAGACGTGCATGTCTTCAACATGAATCAGTCTGTGTTCAGTCGTGGGTTGCTTGCTCCACAGTGTTTCTTTTACAGAAATCCATACAAAAGCTGAGGTGAAGTGCAACAATCTGTCTCAGTCAGTCTTGCTGTGAAATCAAAAGCAGAGGCAGTAAAAGAGCTCATGATTGACTTTCATTCTCTCTGTTCTCAAATACATGGGGTTTCTTTTCATTCTTTAGTCACTGATTGCTTTAAGTAACTTACCAGACTTTCAAAAAAAAAAAAAAAGTATTAACTCCAGTATTGCTATAGAGACCTAGAAAAAAGGAGCATTTATGTTTATTGTTGTTTTAGACTTTCAAGGATGGAGCAATAAGAAGTATTAGCAGAGTCAAGGTGGAACAATATGCCTGAGTAATAATAGTCTTTTCAGATGGCATTGACAAGCCTCCAGACCTGCAAATGGAGGAATAGAATAGTGGGTTACTGCTGTAACCCAGGACTAAATTGTTTAAGTGAACAGTTCATAGTTGGCTAAAACTGAATGACAAGATGGCCTTTTTGAAACACCAGAAGAAAAATGGGAGCTTTATTTTTATCAATTTATTTCGGTTAATTTTATATTGAACATAATTCTCTAATTTAATATGAATCTGTCGTATTCTGCATTAACCTATTTTCTTAGTAATTTGGCTCATAAGCAACATTTTAATGAGTTTGAACAGTTTTATTAGGTCTGTCTACAATCACTCCAAAGTACAGGCTTAATGAAAGTATTGCAAAGCATAAGTGACCGTGTGCAAGACCTACAGTTAATAAGAGCCTCTAATACATGCAAAATTAATCCAAATGATTTTTCGGTGTTCAGTATTATTTGTCAGAGTTTTTTCTGAATTTTAGTTAATTGGAACTCATTAACAAATCTTTGCCTGTGAAGTCTATTTACTGTTCAACATGGTGTGTTTTATACAATGATATAAAACACCTCAAAGTTTTCCTATAAAGGAAATGGACATCATTAATACAACAGGCATCCACAGGATATTGTTCACAGAAGATGTACAAATTAAATGCCATAAATGTTAAATAATTAACAACAAGGGAAAACAATGGCCTCTTTTATTTATTTTTTTTCTCAGCCTTCTATCAGGTGCTGATAAGAGGCAGGCAATGAATTCAGTGAATAAAAGACCCATTTAGAAAATGTCCTGGCACCCACCATCTTGGGATTATAACTGGGACAAATCAATGCAGAAGTATACAAAAGGACAATTAGATAAGGGGCAAGCAACATTCTTTTCTATAACTATGGAAAGTGAGGTTATATTGGAACTAATTGGAGCTTCTGAAAAAGTTACAACCTTACTGCTTTCTGATACTCAGATCACTACCTCCCTGTTTGATAAATAACACTGCTTTCCCAGTCTCTTGGAAGAAAGTCACACAAAGTACCTTTCATTTCATGCATGTCAGAAATAAAAAATGTGTCAGGCAGGCAGGCTGGCTTAACGATGATTTCCCCAATCCTTTTGCATGGTAGTGCTTCTTTGATTATGGCTCTAACTGCACCAAACTCTCAAACCCTCATTTTTTCATGGAAGTGGGAAAGAAATAGTCTATGTCACCATGTCCCCTGGGCTGGCCAGTATGGATGGCTGTATGGAAGGGAGGGTTGTAGTTCCATACAACAATTCTTCAGTTTCTGACAGCCAGAATGGTGATGTCAAGATGACCTGTACCTCTAAGTTGTGGTATCATTAGAAGTTACCCCTGGGATAAAGCCACATTACCTCACTCAGTTCTCTAGACTGTAACTAAAGGCACAAGATAGTCCTCCCTAAATATTTGTGATCTAGAAGTTTTAAAGCACACATTGCAAAGTGTAGTCCAGCTTCAGAACCAGCGGCAGCACAGCCATACCAGTGACGTACTTAGGATTGGATATTAAATCTGTCTCAAAGGCCAAGATCCAGCAAGGCATACACACCACACTAGTGTGGCTATTCCTTGTCTGCTCCTTAGGACCAGCTCTTGATATTTGTATGGCTTTGGACTACTCCCTGCTCCTTCTAAAGCAATCCACGCAGAGTTCAGAGCCATGGGTTTCAGTCTGATGTCTAGATATATACTTAAACTACGCTATAGAAAAGTTTTATATAAGAAACCTCTAGGGAAATGGACAGTAATATTATGACACCAATGCTTATTTCCTCTGAATTCCAACTACCTGAAACAAACCTTTAAAACAATTACTAAGCGCATTCACTGATACATGCAGCAACACAATGTTATGTACAAATATAATATTATAGAATATATATAGGTAGTATACAGACACATATACTTTATTCAGAATTTTAGTGCATTTACATGATGTGCTTAGGGAGGTTTTGCTAAAGAAAGTCTCAAAGAATACTCAGTCAATCTAGAAATGTACTAGTTTTAAATATATGCCACTTTATATCATTTTAGGTGTGACTCCCTAGTACCCACTAGTACCCCATTTACTTACTTATTTATTTTCAGCAGAAAAAGAAGCTTACTGTGAACATACAGTTACATAATAGTAATTTACATTACAGCCTGCCATGGAAATGGGTACAGAGAATACCCTGTACTCTCTACAGGACTATTTCCTACAGTTCAAAGGAACTGTTCATAGGAACTGTTCAGTTTTAGGTGATGGGAAGTGTCAGCTGTGTATGTGGAGATTTTCTGCATCCACATCTGTTTGATCCACTCTCTATTTCCTCATGAGATTAAAGTTACGGACACAGCCATATCTGTTTTCCATCCACAGCCCCTGAGTATGATTTCATGAAGTGTTCTCCATTGCACAGGTTGACTGCTCTGATTATTCTCTGAGGACAGGATAAAACCCAACTGAATTTTTCAACCAGTGAGTTATTTCTAAAAAAGAATTGGCTTTCAAAATAAATTATGGTTGTATGTTAGAAAAATAGAAATATTGTTAACTCCTGTCTGGCCTACCTATATATTGACATGGTATTTCTGGGTATTTCTCCTGGAATGGTTTGCTCTGTCTATGCAAAATGCCAAGATAAATATTGCAAGTGAGAGGTACAGTATATCTGGGAAGAGACAGGACATCTGATTATGACAGAGAAGCAAACATTTATAAGGGTGAACAAGAAAAGCTACATCTAAAAGTTATACAATATTAATATGGAAGTTTGAACTTCCAATTTAGAAACCTAACATAACATTTTTTCTCAAAATAAATGATGAAAAAATCCTAAAAGAGCTATCTTATCCAATCATTTCATATATATAAAATGATGGGATAGTTTTGCACTGTTAAATTGTTTTGGGTAGGGACTCTTTTAGTCATAAGACCTGCTTCATAGACTAGTCTCATCCATACACATGACATTTGTCCTGGATCTCCTCTGAGCTCTTTTTGTAGGATTGTAAAACCTGTTTAAAATAATCTGAGAGTTGCTCTGGAGCACATATGCCTGAGATTTTTGTGATATAAATCTGGGGCCATGCATTGGGAATTCTGAGGAGGAGGCTGGTCTAGATGACCCAAAGATAATTCCGATCTGAATTGTCAAAGGATCTCATTATGCTATGAGGTATACCAGAATGATCTTGGCATATTTGAAAGCACAAAAGAGGACTTGGGAGGATGAATGAAAACAAATTTAGGGAAGGAGTTTTTTGCTTGTTTGTTTGGTTGGTTTTTTTTCAACTTGCTTTTGGAAATGGTTGTTGGTGCATCTTATTCCACAAATAATGTCTTGGCATTGTCTTGGACTGGATGGTAGGCATTTCTGTGCTGGAGAGCAGTAATAATTAACTACTTGGGCTAATGGGGGGGTTCCATGTTTGAGCTACCATTTTTACTCTTTACTTAGCCCAGTACATTGATGCATGGAAACTACTTGCTTATTTAAATTTTAAAAAAAATAAAAAAAAGGGCATCAGTGTAAATAGTACTCCTCTCTGTCTAATATTCTTGGTGAAACATACACTTTACAACATCAAAAGAGGCAAGATAATCTAATGGCTCTTTCTGGACTGTAATACTATGAAACATTAATGGAAAAGTTAATATAGAGAATGTGAAAAGTAGCTAAAATTATTTTAATGTATTACTTTGTTCTCATGACACCAAATACACTTCCAGTTCTTTGATGACCACAGATTTTAGGTACTTCAAAGAAAAACAGGTTACTGTTATTATCATGTCTTATATTCACTTATTCATTCTTAAGGGTTTTTTTTTGGTTGTTGTTTAAATTAATGTATTCTTCTTTCTACCAGTGTCTGTCAAAAGATGGCACCTTTGTGTAGAGGGAAGATGAGGTACAAGACATGATGTTATTGAAAAATCTGCCATAAGCAATACGAAAAAGAGAGAAATATTCTACAGATATTTTGCTTATTATCTGCAACAAAATAGGAAAGAAAAGTTTTCTATTTAAGGGATAAAAAGCAAAGTTTCTCAGTTCTAATAGAAGAGCATAAAAATTTTCAACACAATCTACTGACTTGCAAGCAAGAGTCCCAAGAGAACTAGGTGAAGGAGATTTCTGAAACTAAGTTCTTAATTTGTAATGGTATGTGGGTAACATTGAATGGGCAAATTAGTAACCTGCAAATACCTCCAAGCGTGATAATAATCAATATCATTAACTTGTCTGAAGAGCAGTAAGTAATAGAAATATGAACTGATTTAGCTGGTATAAATACAGTGAATAAAGTCATGCTTAATTCATAAGTACCAATAAAACAGTAGAGATTTTTAAAAATCTTAATTCTTGTGATCATTATGAACAGCATCCTTCGTGGAGGTGTGATTTTGTTGCAACAATCGCTTAGAGAGCTGGTTGAGTACATAAGCCATTTTAATGTCTTTACTTGAGTGTCTCTGCAGCTTTCAATTAATATCATATGACATTTGTATTTAAAAATTTAAATAGAACCCAAACTCTATATGTTTTAGGAAATTACCGCATAATAGATCAACATTGTCTATTCTCACTTACACTTGTCAAGTGTAATTTTGACAGAATGGACTTTCTTAAAGGTAAAGCAAGACTGTTTTAGAAGGTCTTCTGGGATAAATAGCTGGGATTTAGTCCAACCATGTGGAACATTTTATATCAACAGACCATGAACAGATAATCCTTACTGACTACTTATGCAGGGTTTTTAATTCTTTGTAAAACAATTGAAAGCAGTGCAGATACTGTTCCAGAGTTAACTAATATACTCCCAGTTCAGAAAAGTGAGTTTAATTTGCACAAATGAATAGGAACTGAAAGAAAAAAAAAGGTGTGGAGTTGGGAAATAAATGTATCCATAGAAGTCCTATCTAAAACATGCAGTGCACAATGGTAGGAAGCTTAAGCTAAAATCTTCACTTTTGCAGTTCAGCACAATTTCTTATCAATGTAGGAAAATGTTTGCTATGGGTAGATACTGATCTTATTTTCATTCAGCAACCTTATATTGAAACGATCTGTCTTTGGCAACACATACTGTGACTTGGCTTCTTCATGGCAGTTGTTTCAAAAATCTGTTAAATTCTATACAGGTTTGCAAATATTGCAACTGCCCATTCTCATCTTCTCACATTGCCATTATGAAAATATAAATTATCTTCATACTGCTGACTCCTGGTGATACACACAAAGTTCAGACTCTTTAACCAAATCACACTGCAGCTGGTAAGATTTCATAGAACCACAGAATGGCCTGGGTTGAAAGGGACCTGAAAGTTCATCCAGTTCCACCCACCCAATTATTTATTCTATACTTTTAAGACTTTGTAATAGACAGTTGTTTAGTGGAATAGAAGCACCCAGTATTGGTTGTAGATTATGGAATGGAACTGGAGTTTGTTTAGTTCTGTTTACTTTAACAAAGCAAAACAAAACAGAAAACCAAAACCATGGTTTCTTTCACTGATTAATATGTCTTGTGCAAATGCTTATTGGTCAGAATAAGTCTCCTCTGGGATCAGGAAGGATCTTCAACCTGATCAAAATGTCCAAAATCCTAAACATCTTTGTTGCAGGGAACTTTGCTTGCTAGGACCTGTTGATATCTTTGACATTATGAATTCCTCTACCATGAGGGAAGTTTCATAATAGGAACTGATGGAAACACGCCCAAGCAAGTCCCCTGCATCTAGAGCCATAAATCATACAATAGCTTTCATACACTCAGTGGGATTTATCTGCAAGAGTGTTGTGTTTTGTGACACTTTTAGTACCACTAGACTATGAAAAAAATTCTTAAGAAGCCATAGTTAGAATCAAAGAGCAACAGAAAATTCAAGAATTGAGAGGATATTTGGAGGTCATTTAATCCAAATCTTGATCAAGGTCAATGGGATCAGGTTGCTCAGATCTCTGTCTAGTCAGGCTTTGAATATCTCAAGGATTAAGATTCCTTAGGCTTTCACAGTCACTGTTCAAATGTTTGGACATTGTAATAATGAAAATTAAATCTTTGTATAGCTTGATATATCTTGCTTGAATACATATCATGAGAATTGTACTCTGTTCTTGAGATGAAAACTCTTTGGAGTCTTGCACAATGAGTCTTGTGAAATCTGTGTTAAAAATTACTTGTATGTCCTAAGAAGGTGTTTGACTTTTCACAGTTGGATCATATTGAAAATTAATAGTCTTTCATTGATGAACTCCTGTGACCAAGGCCCTTCTCTTCCAACTTTTTTTAACTGATGTATTCCTAGATGATAGTAGACAGGTTTGAAACTAGGCTTCCAAGTTTATTTCATACTATCCCCTTGCACTTTATGAATTTCATCCTGTTCCTATTACCTCTGATCTCAAGGTCATTTAGTTCCTTCACTATGATGAGGCAATACTTTTCTGTCCTCTAAATGATGCTTCCCAATTTTGCTTCTATGCCAAGATCATAAATAAAACTATTAAACATGACTGTTTCCAAAATTGATTTTTGAGAAATTTCAGTAGTATCCTCCTTCTAGGCTAATGCCTAGAAGTTGAGCCCTTCAGTTGAGAAGTAATGCCCTTCAGTTGAGCTTGCTATCAACTCCCCACTTTTATAGTTTCTGCTCTAAGCAATATCACCTTGATATTAAATAAGTTTTAGATGTGTTCCCATGCCAAATTATTTTCTGTATTTAGCAGTACATTTCTTCTGCTTATTAATTAATGTTCAATAAAAACCATCTAATGTGATATCTAATCTGATATATAATCTACCTCTTCAAATTACATCACACCTTTTTTTTCTATGCCATGTCAGTCATTTCTGCTTCAAAATTATTAAATTGGTGGCTCACTGTCTTTGTATTATCTGAGCTCATGACATTATGGAAAAATGTAATTCAAGAGAAAACTCAGTACTTTGAGACCTTCATGATGAAGAGTCATTGAACGGAATAGAAACATCAAGTGTTGGGACTAAATACATAGATATTCAGTAAATGAGAGGCAAAACTACTGATTCAGGCTTCCAGTCTAAACCTTACGAAAACATGAAAGAAAAGCCAAGAAAGAATTTGGAAGGATGCTAAAAATATGGTTAAGGCTTCTTATGTGAAACCATATAGGATGAGGCTTTTTGTGCCTTCTGAAAGCTTTATTTGCAAATTTGCAGATGTTGCTATCTGAGTGCATGTTAAAGAAAAAGAAACCTGAAAGAAAACCTCAAGAGAAGACTAGGTTTCTTTCTCAAATATTCTGTTTGGTCTTAGCTTTAATGGCTTCCTAATCATTCTGTATTCCAGATTCAAAGCATATCCACATTTCTTCCACGGTTCAGCAAAATAAACCTGCCAAAATGCAGTCAAAAAATATTTGAACAAAGACAAAATACCTTCCTTCTGCACTGTTTCTGTTTCAGAGAATAGATTAATGTCAATTGAACAGAATCACTGTTAGATGAGTGAGCAATGGGACTGTTTTTCTTACACTTTCCAGACCATTTCTTTGTAAGGCTGACATGTTAACATTTTGTCCCAGTTTATTGTACATGCTGCTATCATTCCCTGCTGGATCTTCAAGATCAAGAGGTACAAATGTAAAAGGAAAGGAAGCACTTTGTATTGCCACATCTATGCCTTTGTTTCTTTTATTCAAGTACAGCAAAGTGAGTAAGAAACAGAAGATAGACCACCTAATTCATTGTTCTTTTATTCTGATTGTAAAATTTCTGTGATCAGATTGTAAGGCTATTTAAATAATAAAAAAAATATTTGGTCTTGGAATAAGGTATGCTTAACTTTGAACTGTTTGATTTCTTGTGAAACCAGCAGAGTTACATAGAATGCGTTGGACTGAGTGTGTGTTTCTCTGTGAGAACTGTATAGAACAGACTTAAACTGTCTTTGGTGTAGAACTCCTGTTTACTAAATTGCCTTTTAAATCCAACAATATTGCTCATGCTGTTGTTGCACCAAATGACCTACATGCATAGCCAGTGTGACTTTAGTTACAAATCACATATTTTCTTCTAAAATACTCCAATTTGTGATTAAAATGTTGCTTTTTTAAATAATCACAGTCTGAGTCTATTTCTAGTTAGCCCATACAAATAATTAATAACTACATAAGCTCCACAGTAGGCAGAAGCTGCCATGTATATATACAGCATATATAAAGCCTGTCCTTCAGTTCTATGAAAGTACATGAAGTGCAAATTCTACCAAATAAATTGTAAGCTTGATCTATATCCCAAGAACAAATAAATACTGAACTACTGACAGACTGATGTGATAGGATACAGATTACTCCTGAGAGGCTGTGAATACAAGAATTGGAATTTGCTGTGAGAACATTTAAATAGTATACTCACTTTCTCATGCATTCTGCTATTAAACTCTCACATCCAGAAAAGTCCTGGAAAGGGAACTGAGATTGCCTTGAAGAACATTCCCTCCCCATATTATCTCTAAAACACACCCTCATCTCCATTGCCTATTTTCCAATCAGTCCTAATTTTTCTTTTCTTTGACCAGAGGGAGGGCAGGAGCTTCTTCCCACATTCCTTTCCTCTAAGTGGTATGTTTTGCTTCACTTCTCACTGAAGAAAAACAGGAGAGAGAGAATTTCAAGGAGATAATGCATTTGACCTCTCTGTTAATATTCAAAATGCTGGCCAGGAAGGTTAGGAGCAAACATCAGCTTTCTTTCACACCTCTTAGCTCATTCCACAAATTAATAACATCATACTGGGAGCAGCCTAGACCCTGCGTAATGAATGTTAGCCGTAGTTCCTGCTGGCTGCTTCCGAGGATGCATTTATTTTTCTCATTATCTTACACACAATCTTCCAGTGATTGTCTGCTACCCCTGTTCACTCAGGAAACCTTAGAAAGTGCTAAAGATGTCAAGAAGCAATAAGCCTCATTTATTTTTATGGCCTTCATCAGCACTTTCTTTTTTTGCTTAAAGACCTATAATAGAATCCACTGATTAGAATCAGCACCATATCAGAATATAGATATGATAGCCCTTTACTGAAGGTGAATGGGCTACTGAAGGACACTTTCTCCATTTGATACTTTTAGAGGATACTGAAGCTAAACAAAATTAATTGGATTGGTGCATTTCTTGTTTTCTTTCTCCTTGCTACTGTCCCAGGCATTTAGAAACTGATTAACTAAAATGTTAAGGAAGATGATAGGAAAAAGTCGTACTACTTAAAGGGGAATTACTCAACTGAAACAATACCAGAAGGCAAGTAGTTGGATTTGATAGCTGCTAATAAAATTGTACAAATGAAAAGAGAATTTTCCACATTAAACACCATTTTAGGTGTTAGGTGATAGGACTAAACCAAGAAACAAATAATTGACTTCTGTTAGATTTTTTTCATCCACTGAACTTCATCCACTTAACAGTTACAGGCCAATATATGATAAATAGGCCCTCTGTTCTGTTCTGTGCATGGACCTGACCTGAAAAATGTTCTGTTTTCAAACCTCAGGTATATAAATCCCATATAAACATTTAAAAAAGAATTAGTTTCTGGTTAGTGCACATCTATTCTCTATAGACAATCATTACAAACATAGGTTTTCAGACTTCTACCCCAGTTCTAGTCAACAATTTCAATCTATTGCAAACTTAACAGTAACTTTTGCACTAGAATTAACAGATCAAGAAAAAGGACAGAAGCAAAGCTGCATAAAAAGACAATGTGGGGGATGTTTACAGTGCAACCACTAAATTATTGCATTATTACATCTATATGCAATTTTTAATTCTTGTTTTATATCTATAAAGAAAATTCACCCAAAGATTTCCTCAGTGTCAGATGGCAATATCCACACAAGCTGTTTATATGGAACAGGCAGTGTACTTTCTATATATTCTTCTTATTCTGTTTCAACTTTCTTTTGAGAGGCAACACCTCCAGGTCACATTTTTTCCAAGCTGTTCCGAGTGTTTGGAAATCTGGTCCCTGCAAATTTACTGGTAGCATGGGAAAGTTACTGCTTTTGAGTATCATCTTATTTTTTAATAAGTAAGGCTCAGGCTAGTACAAGGACTAATATTTTAAGAATAAGGTTTTTCTCCTTCAAAGAAAAAAGGACACTCTGGATATGAAAAATTGAAAAATCTTCCATGCTGGGACTGCCCATGTAGAAGTGTAGAAAAACTATTCTCTCTTACTGAAACTAAAAATGTGGTGGGTTACTTAAGTATGCCACTTGCCTCTCATATATACAGCCCTGTATAATGCATTTCACAGTCATGAAGTGTTGTTTTGTTTGTGTGATCAGGGTAAGAGGAAAAGTTGCTGGAGAAGAATAATGGAACAGCAATCTTATGTGACATGGACAAATTTACTATACTTTCAGGGAGATTGCTTCACATTAAGACCAAGATGCAGGAATTAATCAGAAATCACATTCACAAAAGGGAAAACTCATGTACACACATCCTAAATCCATCATGCTGTGAAAGATGAAAGAAAAATGTATTATTGTGCTTGGATCATCTAGTTTAAGTTTTCATTCAAACAGAATTAATCACTTATGAAAAGAAAGAAAAAAGCTGATTCTTGATGCCCAGGACTGTTTTAAAAAAACAGTGGGTTATAACCAAGATTCAGCTCTAAACTGGAATGAGCTTTCATAATTTTCCTGTGTTCATTATAGGTAACCAACTTTGCCTGTTGTAGTTGTGGCTTGAGATACACATGCTTAATTACATGTAAAAGTTAGTAAAATAGCATTAAGAAGCTGCTAAAATTATGCTGAGCTGAAACAAAGAGAAAAAAATAGAAAAGTAGTAAATGCAATCATTCCTGATGAAAGATGTAAAAGGAAGCTGTACTCAGCATGAGAGCACAAGGGGACCATTTCTCCCAAAATCTTGTTTGTTCTCTATCACAGCTTTCACAAAATGTTATGGAATATTTAGAGCAGACTAATGGAAGTGGTCAAGCATACACAATTTCCTGGCCCCAAGGTAGTGACCCATAAAGAGGTCTGCCCACATCCTTGGCAGACCAAATAAAAGGATCTAAACATCATGTTTGGACAACTCAGCCCTCAGATGCACACGTAGAAATGCAAACCTACATGCACAGACACACAGACAGCAGTATCATGTACAGATAATTATAAAGAAATCGAGTCCACTGCTATAGTATGATAGGTCTTTAGGGATTATTATCTGTGATGCAACCGAGTTCTTTAGCATGTGCTGAAATCTTCTGCCATGCTACATCACCCAGCCTTGCTTCTAGAAATCAAACCTGTTTCCTTCCTTCAGAGAGAGATGTCACTCAGGCCTATTGAGTTTACTGAACCCTTGCCCTCACCTGTTTCTTTTGCCCTTTTATTCTAATTTTTGGTATGGTTTATACTTCCATGGGTGCTCTCCAGCATGACATTTGTGAAGCAGATAGTTTCATGGAATCAGAATGGTTTGGGTTGGGAGGGATATTAAAGATTATCCAGTTCCAACCCCTCCTCCATGGGCAGAAACATCTTTCACTAAACCAGATTGCTCAAAGTCCCATCCAACCTGGCCTTGGACACTTCCAGGGAAGGCGCAACCACAGCTTTTCTGAGCAACCTGTTCCTTTGCCTCACAACCGTCACTGTAAAGAGTTTCTCCCTAACATCCAATCTAAACCTACTCTCAGTTTAGAGCCATTCCCACTTGTTTTATAGCTACATGCCTTTTCCAAAAGTCCCTTTCCAGCTCTCTTGGGGCCCCTTTAGGTGCTGGAAGGTGCTCTAAGATCTCCCCAGAGCCTTTTCTTCTCCATACTGAACAACCTCAGCTCTCTCAGCCTGTCTTCATAGGAGAGTGGTTCCAGCCCTCTGAACATCTTCATTGACATTTCTGGACTCACTCCAAAAGGTCTATGTCCTTCCTGTGATGACATAGCTGATGTTTTTATCTGAAGAACAGTGATTCTCCCTTCTCTTCCCACCCACAGCACTTTGGAAATTGCAGATCATGTACTTTCAGGTTTATTGCACATTTTTACAGCAAAGAAATCTTGAATGCAACCCCAAAGCTCTCCTCAGAGACTGACACCACGCAGTGCTGCAGGGAACTCATCATGCACATAAGGAGCAGTTGGTGGAATTTTTAGAGAAGAAACTTTTCTCGTCATCCCCCTACTCTATTACATACCTGGTCTCACTAGAAGTGTGCTGCCGTCGTAACCAATCTGTTTGAGTTCACAGCAAAATTAAATGCAAACTGTGAGTGCTAAAGTCACTCACCTTTCCTGAGTTACAGGCTAAAGTTCATTAGTTAGAAGTATTAAGAGGCTATAAACATCCTACATGGATGAATCACTTAGCAGAAATTAGAAGCCAAACTTCCAGTGTGAAATATTATTTTACTAGGAAAAAACCAAGCATTTCAGCAGGATGCATTGCAATAGTGCTAAACAGAAAACTCTTTGAGCATTTTTGACCATCAGTTTTCCAATTCTTTTTAAGTATGCTTCCCATATTTTTCACAAAGTTTGTGGAGTTTTGGGTAATTTCTTCTCAAATGGGACTTTTTTTGTCTTACAAGTTTCATTCTGGAGAGATGATTAGGGAGAAATCATAAACACACATCCAGCAGAGTTGAAACTTTTACAATTCAGAGATAAAACTATCACTGAAATATTACTACTCTTATCCGGTGAATGCTTTCCTAGAGAGACAGAGCAACAGAGAGACGAAAATAGAGTTTTCCTGATATATTTAAGCTGATAATAAATTAAACAGATTGCATATTTTAAAATACAAATACAAGTGAAATAAAACTGGTTGAAATATGGTACATTCCAAGTTCCTTATTTAGTATAAACAGAAGATTTTCAGGCCCTGTGGTGCCAAAATATTGAGGGAAAATTAATAAAAGGTGTGAGATTCAGGAGCAGTAATTTTTAAAAACTGTACAAAAGCCCCAGATTGCTTGTAAATCACTTGAAAACACAGAGAACTACAACTTATGTCAGGATATCTTTCTTATTCAGAATCATTAATCTCTTGGACATGAAAAATCTTTTTAGCAGAAGGGAATAAATTCAAGATAATAAGTTTTAAAGTAATGAATAACTCTTGCTATGAAGTGCTTTAATGACTCTTCTTGTCAGAATTCAGATTTTATTATTAACTCTACAGAATGGCAGCAGCCTGAAGAGATACAGTTACAAATCAATTTCACTGCTTTTTCAAAACAAATCACTAATTGACCTCAATTTCTGATGGAGTCATATATTTCCTCACATACTTTATTTTAATTATGTGTATATCAAGGATTTAGCAACTGGTCATAAAGGAATTTATTTTAACTTTGTGTTGCCTTGCACAGGCTTTTAATGGCAGAAATATAAATCATTCTGAAAGCATTAACTTTAATGGTTGGGATGTATTTTTTAAACTCTTTTACAGTTAGGATGGTCATCATTTTGTTAGAATATGTGTTTGATTTATCTACTTTAAAATAAGAATTATACCAAAGAAAGAAAATTCAGATTCTCCATATAGCACTAATTATTACAGACTATAAAAGATTTTACTTAGCTTCCATGTGGTCCTCAAAAGGAATTACATTAAAATTAACAAATGGCTTAGGTAAAACAGTGCTTATTACACTCTGTAATTATGAACAACAACCTTACAAAGGTACAAAGTGTTTGAACAATGAATAGCTAAAATATAATTTTTAAATTCCACTGCATCAGATTTTTTTCCGATTTTTTTTCTACAAGAAGCTCAAACAATTTTCCACATCTCCTTGGGTGTTTGAACTACTATAAAATGGAAATATTTACCCTGTCCAGAGAAAAATCTACTGTAAATCCAGTTGTTTTAAATAGGATTATTGTACCAATCACACCCGAGTTTGTAAGGCAGAGGAGCCAATATTTGAAAGATACAGGCTTTCAGAAGTCCTTTGAGAGTGTATATGATATAAAACCGAGAAGGGCAAAATGAAGGCAGTGGAGATGAGTAAGGTGGCTGCAGGTCTGTCTGCTCATCTGGCCAAGCCTTGCACCTGGTGGCCACATAGGTGGTCTCCATATGTCTTGGGGTCATCAGCTATCCGTTGGAGCTATCCAACGCTATCCAACGGAGATATTCTTTAGTGTGTGTATACTAGTGAATAAATCATTCTGCTGGACCAGATGTGGTGCCAGTCAAGTGCTGATTTTGGCTTGTGCAGCTCTCTTGGACTGTTGTGGCTGTATAATGTACAAGTACGTGTGTGTGTCTGTGTGTGTGCACTGGGGCATCTGCTCAGCACTGCTGCTGGCTGGACCTGTACACACAGTACAGCTGGGCTTAGGGCACTCCTACACAAGAAGGACTCTACACTGTAGAGGACTGGGAGGAGGGATTGTCTGGATATTGAAAGTGCATCAGTGTGTTAAGAGACCAGAGGTAAAGTATCATTGGAAAGAAGTTGTTTGCCTTCACTTGTTATACAATGTGTCATGTAAAGGAAGGAATAAAAGCAAAACTGTACTAAATGCTCACATTCAACTTTTGTACACAAAATCAAATACTCCAATTTAGCCATGAACTTTTAGTTATCATTTTCTGCTTTTATTGTGACAAAGAACCAATTCTATGGATCATAAAAATTTCATAGAATCACAGAATCATGGAATGGTTGGGTTGGGAGGGACCCTAAACACCATCTAGTTCCCATTGCCCCTGCCGTGGACAGGGACACCTTCCACTAGATCAGGCTGCTCAAAGCACTGTCCAATCCAGCCTTGAACACTTCCAGGGATGGGCTAGCTCCAGCTTCTGTGGGCACCAGATGCCTTGCTACATGAGACATATAATGATATATTTTAACCATCAAATCTACGCAGTTTTGGTTGCAAATCAGTGGTTTTGACTACGTAAGTGTAGTGAGAAATAACTGAATCCTAAAAAGACAGGGTGGGGAGGAACCCAACACACACACAGACACCCCCAAAGCCAAGTGTAAATATAGCAGCCATACAGGTACCTTTAGTAAAAAGAAAAAAAAAATATCCTTTAACATCTTATCTTCTCATAGTGACACCAATGTTTCTCGGTACTATTCAGACTAACCAAACCATATTTTTGTTCCCATAAAAATTCAATTATGACAGCAAACAGTGGGGAAAGATGTAAGACAGATTCCTTACTTCATATGTGAAGTGCACAACAGTGCTCTGTTTGTTGGTACAAAGATGTCTGTCCTTTTCTAAGAATCAAAAAAATATCAAAAAAATAGCAGTACATCATAGACTGAGAGATAACTCAGGCTTGACTGTCATATGGACACATTTAATATGCAGAACTCTAGTGAAAAATGGGAAAACCTAACATAAAGGAAAAAAAAAGATTAAGAAAGACATATAAGGAACTCATTACTTGTGCCAGAACTTCTAGTCCTAAATTAATACAAGTCAGTGTAAAATAATGCAGCAGCTGCAGCAGAGGAATATGGGGAAGAGCTAAGAATTGCCAACAGAGAAAAGAAATATAGAAATATGAAAGCTCTTTGACTTTAAAGCATCCTGTGAGAGTAAAAACTCTACTCAGTAAAAATTATTGGGCCATTTTCACATAAATGCTTCTATCTTTTACGGGACAAAGAATGGAAAGAACAAGGTTTTTTTCAAGCATTGCTTCTCACTTTTTCTTATAATACTCTGCCAGAGGGTACTCCTCTTCATATACAAACAGAAAAACAGGAAAAAATAAACCATGTCTGCGGTTTTTTACACTGACATTTGGCAACGTGAAGGAACAGTAATGATTTAAGCAAACAAGCAAAAAAATGTAAAGACATGACCTGTACTGAATCTTGTAATTACAGAATCATAGAATTGTTGAGTTTGGAGGAGACGTCTTTGATCTCCAAGTCCAACCTATCAGTTTTTTTTTGAGAAATACAAACAGATAAATGGAACAGGTGTTTGCTCCTAGCTGTGTTGAACTATGGCTTAGATCATTTGCTGCATAATATGCACCACTAAAACACATAAAAACATTCCATGCTTTTCCCAGGTTGCAGCTAGCCTGGAGCAACAGCTTGTGCTCTGTCATGACTGAAATTTAAAATGCTTTTGATGTGTCACATCTCTGCTGAAAGTTGCAGTGCAATCAAACCCTAATTGTGAAGGAAAGCAGGGTCACCATTAGTCACCATTTGGCTGCTTTAATTTTCTTCTAAAAATGGTTCAAGGGCCCACAGTTAACGTGGATGAAGGCAGCAGAGGCTGACAGTTTGGAAAGTATTATGTTAATTATATATTCCTATACATACACCTGCATATCTACAACACTAAATGGTCTTCATTTTCTTTTGCAGAAATAAGCTTTTTTTTCCTTTGCTTTTCTGTACCTCTTTGTATATAAAGAAAAAAAAAGGTGTCTGAACAACAGTGTTTCATATATACATCACTTAAATAAATAATTGCATTTCTTCATGTGTGTGTTCAAAAAAAAAATCAAGTGGGGCACATCTTGTTTGAAGTGTCCTTGGGTATTTCATCTTTACAAAGATTATAGGCTGCATTATGCAAAAAACATTAGTTTACTTTTCTCCATGCTCCAGTTTTCCTCCTTGTATACTAAAAGTCTATTAAGGTATTTAAATTGTAAACCTGAATCACAGAAAATACATATAACACAAGTTTTTACTCCGCTTCCATAAGTGTGTGCATTTGAATGATCTCAAGTTACACATTCAGAGATTTATCCCCATAGGACTTTGCCTCATTTGAATAACAGCTAATTTATTTCCACTTTATGTTTATCTCATTTCGTGTATGTGCCAGACATTATTTAACACAGTTTAAATCTTGCAGCAGTTCAGCATCATTAGTTTCTTAATGGATGCAGAGATGGATTACAGACAGTAGGAGAAAGGAATGGTATAGGCAATGGTGATGTTCATGGTGCCAGAGTGGTGGAGCAGAAGAGCACTGATGGATGCATGAGGGGCTTCATATGAATTGAATAGAGTAGAGTAGAGTAGAGTAGAGTAGAGTAGAGTAGAGTAGAGTAGAGTAGAATAGAATATTTCAGTTAAAAGGGACTTACAAGGACCATCAATTCCAGCTACTGACCAACTCAGGGCTGGCCAAAAGCACATAATTAAGGGCATTGTCTGAATGCCTTTTAAATATTGACAGGCATGGGTTATTCGTCATCTCTCTAGGAAGCCTGCTGCAGTGTTTCTTTGGTAAAGAAATGATTCCTAGGGTCCAGTACCTCCCCTGGTTCAACTTTAAAAAATTCCCTCACATCCTCTCACTCGATACAAGGCGAAGACCTCAACACTTCCCTCTTCACTTCCACTCCTCAACATCTGTAGGGAGCAATGAGGTCATCCCTCAGCAGATCCTGGCTGAAGCAGGAAAAACAGCTCCTAAAAACAGTGAGAATGATGTATTATTTCCTTCATATTTCATGGTAGCCTCAGGCGCTGGGAAGTTCATACCGACTTCAGTGAAGATAATTCTCCTTAAAGCAGTTTTAGTCACACATGCACACAAATGGATTCTCATGAAAAGCTGCAAAATGCATTCTAACTATTTATTTTAAATTGTAATTTCAGAACTTATGTGTTTTGCATATCTGACTCATCATTTTTGAATACACAAAGGTTTCTCAGGTCAGATAACAAATTGACACCAACAGTTTGTGTAGCACTGGAACTGTCCGTGAACAGACTGGCTGGAGCAAAAGTCAGATACTTCAACAGCACTACTTACAAATATTTCAGGCAAATTAACACCAAACAAAATGGTTGTATTAAGCATACATGAACATATTTTAATCAAGAAAAATGTGAGATTATACCTATAAATTATAATCTCAAGTAAAATACTTTCTAGAGAACTTTTAATATTTTATTACTGAATTACATGTGGAGTTAAATTATCTATCTTTTACCTTTTTTTTTTTTATCCTTTACTCCAAAATAAGAGTAATACAGTTTTCATCATTTTTCTTGCTGTCTCTTTCCTAATGGTTTATAAATATTTAGGGATCTTAATTAACATGTTTTGGATATTAAGGTGTGCTTGTTTGCTTGTTTTTTTAATTTGGCTAATCCTTAGGTATAACATTTTTGTGGATTTTTTTTCCCTTGTCTTTCTATTGTGCACTCACTCATGTACATCATGGTAAAGTCAATTGTATTATAAGAGAGATGTTTCACCACTTTTATATTTGCTCAAGAGAATATAATTTAGAAGGGGAATATAAAATATGGGCTACACTGCCTTGTAAACAAATCTCTGCTGACCTGGAGCTGGTGATTAATCTAGCCAAACAATCTATAAGCACAGCAAGTGGGATTCATCTCAGTTTTAGACATGCATGACATACATCTTGAAACCTTCCTTCATCATCAGGGCTGTGATATAGGCACTTTCAGAGCATGTTTCATTCATCTTCTGAAGACAGACACATTAGGATGAGCTGAAGCACATCTTAAAAATTCTATTTCTCTCCACAGAAGAAGAGATTCCTGGGAGACTGCCTGAGATTTAGACATCTGCATTACAGTTAGGTAAAATGAATTACATGCAGCATGCTTTCAGGGCTTTTGAATTGTTAAAATTTCTTTTCTCTAAATGAAACAAAACAAAACAAAATAAACCCTAAACAACTAATTGAACATCAAACAAAAACACAAACAAACTTGAGTTTCTCAACCATAGGCATTTGGGAAATTTTCTAGTATATCTTCACCTACAGCATGACTTAGATCATCTGTTAGTGTGCACAGAAGCATTTTGGATCAATTCATAGATCAACCTGTATTTAAAAGGAATGTCTGGATCCACAGAAAGCTGCATTAACCTTTAAATCTTCCCTTAAAGCCTCTGGCTCTACTATTGATAAGAGGTATGAACCTTGTGCTCATAAGGATTGTTTGGCAATTCAGTAACATCATACAAATTTAGAGCCAGCTGGGCTTCCTTTGGTTTGTGGAATTACTGATTTGCATTAGCTCACAGGGGAGCTGCCTGAAGTCCTGGTGCTCTGCAAAAAGCAATGCTTGATTCACAGAGAGGTGAGAGTGTCCTCTGGGGTAGGGACAACTCCATGGAGTTGCTCTTCTTGACAGTTTCCTAATTTATTTTTTTTTTAACCATTGGACAAAAGATCACCCTTGGGATATTTGCTGATTGCTGTTCATTCCAAAACATTGCAATTACCTCTAGCTCCTTCATGTGTTTCATCTTACAAGTACAATGTTTTGGAAAGTATAATGACAGGGCAGGGAGAGAGAGAAGGTGTGCCTTATCTTTCATAGCTCCTGGTCATGATGTCTTGGCTGTACACATGGACCATCTTGAAAACACCCCTGGGCAAAACTAGAAAGGCGATACCTGCTCCCACAAATATTGCTTCAAGAACACACCTTGTGGAAGCAGACTTCACACATGGATAAGCAATCCTACCACAACTCTGGGTGAAGCAACTAAAATCTTCACGCAAAAAAAAGAACTATAATAACACACAGACAGGATGAGAAACAAATTCAGTTCATGTTTAAGCGTATTATTTACCTGTGCATCACTGAGAACTCTAACTGCAATGAATATGTTTCAGTTTCTGCCAAATATTGGCCACACATGCTATACAAATTTCCTATTTTAGCTGAACATATCACAAGGATGGTCTGTCATGTCAAGAATACTGAAGACTATTCAATTCTACCTACAAAGAAACTCACAGGCACTCTTTATATCTACTTCTTCAGGTATGCAGACATCTCTGGAAACATGTCTCTCTTTCACTGAGGGCAACTGACGTAGAAGAGCCCAAGTTTTACAGCATTAGTAAATTCTCAGCCTGCAGACAGAAAGTCTCCTTGGAGAGTGCCTCCTGGATGAAGTCCCTGGAAGAATCCTGCTTCCAAACTGAACTCAGGAGCTGCTTAAGGTAGCATGAGCTGGCAAGAGCCAAAAGCCTGCAAGGAACTACTTGAGAAATTCCACAGTCTATGGAGTTACATTCACATGCCTGGCACTATTCTCCAGCTCTCTTTAATATACTGATGTAGATAGAGCCAGATCATATTTCATCCTAAAAGGTGAATCAGTCTTTCATCATCAGGATGTAGATACCTGCAAACACTACTCAGACTGTATTTCACCTTCATAAAAATGTATGATGCTGAACATAGAGCTCAGCCCTGTGGTACTATAAGAGGGCAGATTTTAATGGCATCTCCAAAATAACATATTCTGTGAGCAACTTACACAAAAGGTCTAAAAGGTCATATCAATATAAAAATTCCTGTCTTATATTCACCCATCACACTTATGCTCATGACAAAGAATGAAAAGAAAATCACTTTTTTAGCACTTGCTGGGGGTTAAAATATTGGTGGTTTGTAAACCAAAGTGGGAAAAGACAAGAGTCTCAAAGATGCAGGAAAACAAGGGAGGAACATTTATATGCATTGATGACCTTTTAGTATAAACACGGTTCAGTACATGCCACAGCTGACCATGTCTTCAGCAACAGCACCAGGAACAGATGTATATTTTTATTTAACTTACTTAACAAAAAAAATCTGCAGATTTGTTTGGTCTACACAAAATAGATTCTTAAATTTATTTGATGCAATAATTTCTGAAGAAGTTTCATGTTTCCCAGGACTTCCACATTTCTGCCATCATATCTCTCAGTTTAATGTTTTCTTTGGAAATGTTTTTGTGTAAACAGGAAAGAGTGGATATAGGTGATTCCATTTAACATTTTGCTATTACTGTGAAATTAAACTGAGTTGATTTCTATCTTATAAAATCCAACAATTGCTGCATTGTCTCTGCAAGAAACTGAAAGCTGAAAAAAACAAAAAGATAATGAACATTAGAAATAAAATGAAAATGAAACATAGGAGTGATATACTCCATCAACTATTCCATTTTCATATCTGAAATTAATGAGAGTAGCAATTTTGCACAGATTGGTTTCTGGAATACCAGTCTCCAGCTTTTCCCCTTCCTTTCCTTCATTTTGAAAGGTAGTTATGGAATCAAATGCTGAAATTATGGGTAGAAATATGCCAAGTGAGCAAAAGCAATTGGTTGGAGGATGTTTGAAAATATCAAAAAAATTAGTATTCAGTAGGACATCTCAGTGTACATCCAGGTGCACTATATTCTTGCCAAGCAGCACTAGTTTATATCAATGTGGGTAACAAAATATCACAGAAGATTTTCTTTTATAACAGGGCTGACTTATCACAAAAAGGAATCTTAACAAAATTTTATTCTGCTAAGGCAGAAAACTTCATTGGGAATCAGAGAGGGCAAGCAGGGATGCAACATTCTTGGTATGGTCTGTGAAGTGCAGAAGTGCTCCCCACCTCCCATGGTTGAATTTGTATTTGGTGAGCTCCAGTTAGCAGGCAGGGTACAAGGAGGATGCAGTTCCTCAGCTGAGTAGCTGAGGCCAACACCAAACACACCACAGAGCACATCTCCCCCATGCAGCCTTTTCTGCTTTTGAAAATCTTTGGCAGATGTCTCTTCAGACTGTATTGCTACAGCATGTAAGCTATGGGCAGGTCTCATTACCCAGGAATACAAGAGATTATCTGAATTGCAGCCTCAGTGTCTGAAATATCTCCCCTTTGAACTTCAGACAAGCAGGAATGTATAAACTTCTGCTGTCTCCTGATGACTGAGTAGAGTTCTCAGAGTCAAGATTTCCATCCAAAGTTTCATCCTAGTTAAAAAAAGAGAGCACTGGCCAGAACTGGAGGTGAAATGTTCAACAGAGCTGTGTAGCAGACTTGCTGCAAGCATCTTTGCAGAAATTCCTGCTACCACCCTGCTGTTCCGTGGATAATTTTCAGGGTTGTCTGTTGGCAGCCTCATTTGCATTACTCACAGATGTCCCTGAAAAGCCATGTATCCTGGGACCATTTTTATGACACAGGATGTGAAATGAATTTCATTCATATAATTTTAAATTAAACACCTGCAGGTTTTCTTAGTTATCTAGATTTCAAGAAATCCTGTTTCCATTTACAAGTTAATTCAGTTTAATTCATTCAAATTCCAAACGAACACTGAAGATCTTCATATCTTGCAAGAATATATAACAGCATAAATCAAGTGTAACATACAACCCATGACTTGTAATCTTTGAAGAATTTCAGGAATAACAGGAGAGAAATTAGAGGAGTAATTTCAACATATGTTCTGCTAAAAGCAGAAACAGAACACCTCTAGTTTTCAAATTGATATATAGATTTATTAGACTTAATTTTTCATTGTTTTTGTATCAACTTCTAATGTTTAATTTCCTGGTCTTTCTTTTAATTTTCACAAATACAGTTTCCTTATTTTAAGGCAGGAAACAGGCCTAACATTATCCTCAGTATATGAATTAAAGTAACTAGTGTTGGTATATTCATGTCAGTATCTCTGGAGCAGAAAAAAAAACACCAGTGTCCACATATTTTGTTTTAAGCTATGTATTTTAATGGTAAGATCTCAAAATGTTCCCCATTTTTCTTCCACATTCACTGCTTAAGCTCCTGTATTGAGATTATGCCAATTTATACATATATTTCAATAAAATTATAAAATTCAGAGATGTTACAATGGGGCTTAAATATTGTATTATTTATAATATTTCTCTTTATGCACAATACCTAGCAAAGTAAACTCGAGGTAAATTGCTGTTGCTTTTTTAAGCTCTGGTGACTGCCCTAATTTGACTACAGGTGTAAGAACAACTCATTAAAAACTAATGTCAGAAGCAAGGCTAGCACGGACTTTCATTATGCAAACATGAAATTGACTGGGAGGGCTAATGAAGGTAGAAAGATATCCCAGATGTCAATAGCAAACCATCTACTTCTAACACAGCCCTTCTTCTGGGCTTTTCCCCCATCTACAACAAAGATTTTGGTTACTGATATTCAAGTACTTGTTAGGCTGACAAATCATGAAAGCACAGTAGAAGAATATGGTGAATCTCAGACATAACCCATTTCTGAATTTGATTATATACTTAATGTTATTGTTCTTGTTTTTCTCAAATTGATCAGTTTTAGACAGGATTTCAGGTACTAAGAATTGAGTGAGCAAAGGAAACTGAAAAGTAGATTTAATGTTTCTTTCATATAACTGATTTACATTCCACAGAATTAATTTTTCTGCTGTCTTTAAATCTATATTCAGAGTCAGTCATAGTTGAAACAGACATCTATGAAAAAAGAAGATGGAGTAGCAGCAGATTTAAAAGCTCTGCTTTTTGCCTGTCAATGACCTTAAACCAATCATCTTACCTCCAAACTAACAACTTCTGTCCATAAAATGAGAACATAGCCAAGTACCTCTCAAGATATGACTTTCTTCATTTTTTCACTTTGAGAAAACTTTGATTATTCTTAGAAAGTCTTCAAGAGCTATTTGCCTAAACTTTTTTTTTTTTTTTTTTCCCTACAGGATTAAAAGCTTCCAAAAGCAACTTTGTTAATTTGATGATAATGGGGTTTTCTGTCTCCTGGTAAAAGTTTTTTGAAAGTTGGTAATGAAAGCATCTCTATAATCTTAGGTGTCATGATAAATTTTATATTAGATACTTTATATTATAAAGTTTGCTGATCCAAGTGACAACTGTTCAATGTTAGCAAGATTAAAGACTTTGGAACAGAATCCCAAAACGTTCACTATCAGTTGCAGACTTCAGTATCTTGCTTTTGTTCTTCCTCAATTTTTGGAAAAATGGAGGAAAATAACAAATTAAAAGGCACGGTGAGCTTCAGAGCAACATCAATTCATTCTACTGCAGATTGTGATCTTGGTAATAAAGTGTCACTAATCCACATCTGTTCAGGATAGGACTATAATGATGATGGAAATGCTTTGCCCATGTCTCTGTTTGATATTTGCCTTGGGAATGTGAGAATACATTTACATATTCTAGGAGGACCATAATATGAATGAAAAATTCTTTTTCACTAAGTGGAGTTGTAATAAATATAAAGCTTAATAAGGGTGAGACATTTCCTAGCCATGGTACCTATCAGCATGCAAGTGAAGTAGTCTGCTAAGGAAAGGTGTACAACTCGTGTTCAAGACATCAAGTTATCACATGTTTAATCTAAAACTTTGTTACAAATCTGGCATAAATGATCTCTCTGATGAGATATGGCATGGCCTCCACCTCCTGAGAGCCCAAAGTGAATTCACGGACAGCCACACACCTTCTAATTATTGCTGTAAGAGGCTGCAATTTTGGGAGCATTACACTTTATGATAGGCAGCATGAAAAACTAATCTGAGCTTTTAAACAAGCATTAAGATAAATCAGTGTAAAACTAAAATATTAAAAATTACTAATACTGTTTTCTTAAGGATGCTTGCCAATTACTATGAAGGTTTCACAAAATAGTGATGTTTTTCATGGTTTTTACAATGAAATATGCAAAATAATCTGAATACAGTGAGAAAGAGCCAGAATTAGACACAAATCTGAAAGCCAAGAATGACTGATCTAGTACTGAATTTTTTGTGGCCTTTATGTAAGTCACAGTTTGAGGCACACTTAGACACTATCTGATGGCATACAAGAATTAAATTGAAATAATTTACTGAAGCACAAGAGTATACCTCATTCATTCTAATTACAGCAGCTTTATTATGAATATCTACAGAGTCAAGAAGAAAGTGCACCCCTATGTATTATTAAATGTTGGCTTTTCACATTAAGTAGAATTTAAGTCTAGGTTTAGTAAAGTACTTAAGCATAAATGTAGCTTTAAGCAAGAATAGTTGCAGTGACTATATCGCAAGAGGCAAGATAATCAAATTTAAATACTAAGTACATCCTGTCCTGAAATGGGGAATAACAGATTACATAGCTTGCATAGATTTTTTAATTAGCAATCTCTAGTCACTTTGCAAAAAAAATACAGTTATTACTGTTACAGATGTGAAAAGTCACACAAAGAGGCAAAGTGATTTGATCAAGGTTATTTCTAGTTCACTAAGCAGAATTGTGGAAGCATTTGAGCTCAATGCAGAAGGCCCAGTTGGGTGTCCACCCAGCGGGCAATGATGCTTAACAAAATTATAACAAAAGCAACACTACATGTCTTTTATTTAACCTAAAACTACTTTTTTTTTTGTTAGATTACTACATTGAGAGCAAAATATTTCACCTAAGGGCAAGAATATATACCAGATGTAACCTTACTTTGTCTACCACATATAGGAATGCAACTTCTGTTTCGTAATTTTGTGTATTGAATATAACCCAGAAACTATGAGAACTTTATCAATATTTCAGTAAGGATAGAGGAAATACAAATGGGCTGAGGATGTAGTTAAAACAGATTTCTTGCACTTATTATCTTATCCTTTGTAGCTGTCTAGACTCTCAAAATCCCAGTGAGACAAAGAAATAGTGTTACGGCTTTTGAAATAACATGGTTATTTAATATTCACTAAAGACAACTAAGTTGCTCAGGAAAAAAGAAACCAAAAAACCCTGCTGTCCTACAAATTTAGCAGATGAAATGTAGATTTCTGTAACTACTTCACTCATGCTATATTTCTTATGGATTTTATGGAGGAAGAATAGTGTTCCATGGGACAGTGTGTTCCATTCTAAAATAGATCAGAGGGATTAACCTCTAAAAGGACCCATTTCTCCCAGTTGTGTACAAAGCCAGCTTAAAGGGAAAATATAGAAATCTCTGTTATATATATATTTAAATATAGGAGCAATAACACAATTCTACAGATCAGGCAAAGATGCAATGTCAGTGGGTTTTCATGAATACTCAGAGGTTTCTGAAAGGTACACCAGACTTCCATCTGCATCAGAAATAGGTTTATAGATTACTTTATAGAAATACATAAGCTCACATAAGAATTTTGAGACAGAGCACAAAACTGAATCCCAAATCCCAGGTAAATATCTCCATCTTTGTCACAAGATGAACCCAAGACTTGCCCCCTTTCACTGAAAAGTCTGACTTTAAAAATGAAATATTGACTGAATGAGCTTATGTGTAGATTAGAAATATTAAAAATTGTTATAAATGAGAGAACATATTAAAAAATCTTACTGGAATTCTGTTTCAGAGTTTTCTTTCTCTTTACAGGAGATACAATGCTTTAACACAAATATTTAAGTTGTTTGGTTTTCAGGTGCAAAGCCAGTGTTTTCTTCCACTTCTGTAAGCATTCCTAAACAAGGGGAAAAACAAAAGAAACAAAACCAAAAACATCTCTATTAAAATCTACTTTGGCTTTACAATGAGACTGGATGAACTCTGGCACAGTTCCCATGGAGGTTATAGAACCTACTTCACTGATTATTTTCATCATTTGACTAGTTGAATCCCTGAGAAACATGATTTAACTCTGAAAGCATGGCTGGTTTGAAAAGAAGTTGAAGAGAGTGCTTTCTACAGGTTCCTTACATCTGAAATTGCTCAGTGATTATTCTTTTTCTATGATTGTCCCTCTGGTGGTCAGATTCAATATGTCTTAACACTGGTAATCAGGCCATCAAATAACTGTAATTGAGAGTTATGATTCTAATATTCTCTAAAGGCAGAAGAGATCCATGAAGACAGTTTATTAAAAGAAAGAAACAAGACTCACACACACATTTAAAGATGGAAAATAAAGGAAAGGAGTGCACAGGACAAGAGTGAAGATGACAGTCATGCTTGAGATGTAAGGGTGTGTGGAATGGAAAGCTAAATTAATATCCTAAATGTAGGTTAATCCAGTCTGTGACACTGACAGCAATATTACTTGAAACAAAATCAAAGAGAAGAGACAAGAAGAACAAAAAAATTAAACACTGAAATATATAAACTAATGACATTGAGGCAATGGAGATGGTATGAAGGACAAGAGTTCTCAGGTCACAGATGGGTGGTTGAGTAAACGAACTACTTAAGTGTGTCATGGATCTTTATTGGGTTATAAGATCCATGGTTATAAGACCAAACTAAGGAGGCTGGTAGCATAGTGTTAAATTTGTTATAGGATGCCTTGGGACTGAGTGACTGTGCAAACCTTATGAAATGTTTAGGGATGGGACAAATGCAGGTAAAGGACTGAATCAAAGAGAGCTGGGAAGGAACAAGAATGGAAAAATAAAGGAAAAGGGGATTAAAAGGAGCAAGCTCTACATAAACAAGCTGCAGAGCAGACCAAGCCCCACCCCTGATTACCGCCTGAATTGTCCTATTTTCCAGGTGACCTTGCTCTCTGTTACATGTGTGGGTATGCGGGCTGACTTGCCAGTGAAGTCAAGTGGGAGAGGTGGAAACTCACAAATCAGCACTGAGGGCTAGCTAAGGAACAGAGAATTAGGGCACGGATTCAGAAAGGACTTGTGATCTACTTTCAAGAGACTTTTGGACATTTATGTGGCTGTGGATCCTCAGGACACTGAGGATGTGGGCATGTCCAAAAATCCTGAACAGCCAGAGATGAGAAAAAGGGTCAGCTGTCTGTTTTCTCCATTTCTCTGCAAGTGGAATAGGTGTTTCTGCAGGGGACAATAAAGGCACTGCTCTCTGTGTTAGTCTGTGCAGCTGGACGCGTGTGTATAGCACATCTTGGTATCTCTAAGGTATAGTTTCAGCCTTACTTGTGTCCAAACTTGAAAACATATGCAGTACCAGAGACTGACTTGGTAAAAGCCCTCAGGTCTTAGAAGCTCTCAGATTTGTGTTTCCTTAATGACAATGAAGGAATAGGAAGAATTTTTCTATTTTTCACTGATACAAACTTCTGATAGAAAACTTTGCAGTCTTTTAAAAGCAGCAGTATACATGCCATGTATATTATGGTGGTCTTGCCTACATCTCTAACAAGACCTGATGTTTTCATGTTGTGGTCTAGTGTGGCAACAGGAACTTGCCTTTGTCCTGTTAACAAGACACCTGAATGACACCACTTTTGTAAGCAGAATAAATATTCAAGTTGCTTCTGCTAGCAAGAAAACACAGTCCAGTGACTGCTAAAACTAATGAAGCTTGCCTTCCTCATGACTTCTCCTATATTCTTATACTTCTTTTAAGATATTTCAAACTTCCTACATTTTGTAAAAAACCTATGTACTTCAATATCTCCATGTTTATCTGGGAGTCCAGTCCATATTGTGGCTTCTGTTCTCATGTGGGTTCCATGCCAATACAGTACTGTATTAATGCTGATTTACTATTTGGACATTGCCAAATAGGTGTATATGTACATATAGTTGGTTTTACACTACTTTTTACTCAATGGGACCATGAGACAATTGCCTATTTTATTGCTGGCTTTCTCAGAAATTGCTGGGGGAATGTCAGAGACTGAAAAGTTCGTGCTTCAAACATTGATAAAAAGTTTTGCTCATTAAGAAACTACAACAAAAGAGAAGCCTCCTTGAAGACTGAGACTTTGGACTGAAAATCAAACTCTTGATTAGATAAAGGGAAAAACTATTGTTCAGTCATCTCAGGCTGAGGGAAAGGTATGCATCCACAAAACGCCAGTGCTGAGGATCATCCCTTGCTGAGTTTTGGGTGGGGGAAGAATACAGAAGCCAGGTTTACACAGACTTGCCCCTCCAACCAAGGTATGGTGCGGGGAGGAGGTTTTTGGGTGGTGGTGCAACCTCTGCCCAGAGACATTAAACACCCATCCTCCCTTCTAAAAACTGGCCCAGCTGTGAAACCCCTACCCCCACAGGTTGCATGGACTTTTCACATGAGAGGCAGCTGAGGGGGAATCATAATCCATCAAAGACACCCCAAAGTGGCTCCCAGGGACTTTGCACCACAGACTGCACGTGACGCAACAGATCCAGAGTGCTGTGAGAGGCTGCCTCCCTTCCCCAGGAGGACATGCCTGGACATTGACACCTGGCTGGAGAATATATTAACCTAGGGAGTTCTATGCTTTTGGAGTACCTTCAACACCAAGAAGACCAGAGGGAGAGGACCATCAGGACGCCACTGGGACCCATGGAGCAGTGATACTCCTTTTTATTTTGCCTCTGTCACTTGTCTGTCCCCCCACCCCTTTTCCTATTTCTCCCTTCTCTTTCTCTCTTTCTATGTTATATTTACGATCAAATAGAACCCATACTATTGACTGGCATATGGTCTTGTTTGCACCTTAATTCAGGCAGAGAAATGTCTAAATAACGTTATAAAACCAGATCTTAACAGGAAAGAAGGAAAAGGAGATTAAAAGGCAGATATAGATTAAAAATTGCATGAGTTTTTTTGGTTGGTTGGGTATTTTTTAAATGGAAATAAATCCCCAATGTTAATAGAGTCAGGTTCTTTTATGCAAACTTATTTATAGATTAAAGATTTCAACAAAATTATTTTCATGGAAACAAATGAGGTATTCTTTCAATTTCAAGTATTGTGTCAAACCTCTCTTTCCACAAAACTTTAGAATCACATATGTCTTAGCAAATGTTTTTTACATGTGTGCAGTTTCATAAGTAAGATTTTTCATAGCTGTGAATTCACCTAGACTTGTCTTACCTGTAGGATGACATTATGGAAGTTTTAATAATGATGTGTTTAGCAAGAAATTACTTTCTTTCTCTTCCAGTGTTCAGTATTTCATCCAGCTTACCTTGTTCATCTGGTATAGAATACTTACATGCACTGAATTTGAGCTGAATAAAGTTTCTGAGCAGAGGAAGAAAATGCTCTATTTTCTACACTGTGCTTTCCAGATCAGCACTGAAAGTTGTTATTCAGGAGCCTCACAAGTCAGAATACCTCACAACTCTTGGACATGCACACTGTGTTATGAACTCACAAACGCTGACAGACAATCTCACACACCGAATTAGCAGTGCTATGATCCTTGCTAGCAAAACACTAATTTGCTCTTACTTACAGTCAGACATTGCATTTTTGGTAGAACATCTACTATCAGAAGTTAACGAGTTTGGAACTCCTTACTGAAGTGTATTGATGCAGATACAGAAGGTGTTATTATTCCGTTTAGTTTTTAATTTGTATTTTCAGTCAATGGGAAAATGTTTACCTTCTTCATGTATGAAAGGGGTACCTTTTAGTTTTTAATGCATACATTGAGTGAAGTTTGGAAAGAGGCATGGAATATAGCAACTTGCTTTGCTAACTCCATCAGGAAGCAATATTGAGACAATACCTTATGAATGTAATTCAGATGTTCTGGAAGAGGGCATGACTGCCTCAGTTCTCAGGTATGCATGTAGATGAGAAAGCAAGTTACATTTCAAACAAAGCCTAGCTATCCCAGTATCTGCTGAAAGGACAACACACAGTAAAAAAAAAATAACCAAAAAACTGCAATCTGAAAGGTTTTTTGGAGTACATTGATGAAAAGTTCCTCACACAGATGATCAAGGAACTGTTGAGGAAAGGTGTTCTACAAGACCATACCTTCTTTGCCTTGGTCTGTTCTGGTAAGACCAGTCTTCTGGAGGGAAAGAATGGACCAAGGAAGACTTATCTTTGTTGGAGAGGACCAGGTTAGGGAAGACTTAGATCAATAGTACATCATAAGCCTATGGAATGAGCTAGAATGCACACACAAGTACTGATGGAGCTAGCCAGTGCCATTGCAAATCTGCTTTTGCCTATCTGTGAAAGATCATGACAGACAAGGTTCCTGAAGAATGAAAGAAAGCAAATACTGTCCTCTCTCTTATCTCTGAGATTTTGCATGGATCCAATTGCATAGAAGTACTTCACTCATTCCTCTCTGATCTACACAGAAAACACAGCCCCGTACGAAAGGGGAGAGTCCAGAGAAAGATCACTCTGGTGTTCATTCCCAGGAAGGCTATTATCAATATGAAAGGGATTTTGATGCACACAGCTGCAACCAAATCATTATCTCCATTCTGCATTGTCCACATCGCAGTTCTTCAGCATGCAGAGAAACCTGCCAAGAGGTAATGGGGGTGACCTTCAAGGTCTTCATCTTTAGTACAACAGAACAGTCCAGTCCACACCAATGCATGCAAACACACAGCTTTGCATGGAGGTATTTTCTTTAAAATAATCCCACAGCAGAAGAGAGGGGTGGAAGGTTGCAGGTTTTTTCTTTTATTTTGTTTACTCATAGAGACTCCCTTCCATCATAATTTGCTCTATAGAGGAACTCTCGTGTAACTAAACGTACAGAGAAGATAGCAGGTGGTGTCATGTAACATACACAAAAAAGCATTTTGTCTAGAAACCAGACTCTGTTCTTCAGCTACTCAAAGGGACAGAGTGATAGTCTCTGCCTAGCTGGACAATTCTTAATTGAAGTCATCAGAGCTACTTGGTACAGGCAAGAAGATGCCCCAGTCAAAAACTTAGTGAAAATATATCTGTAGAAATTGTCTAATGACTCCCCTTCTCCCTCATACAGACTACAGCAAAGATCACTAACCATCGAAAAAAACCCAAAACACCAAAACCCAAAAACCTCACCCACCACAAACAAGAGAATCTAAAGCCATACAATTTGGTCCTTGGAGAAATTCTGTTAGGACTATATTACTCTGCCATTGCATACATCATTCAAGTGTGAAATCCTTTTAAATGCAATTTAATTAACTATGCTGCAGCTTAAGGTTTCTTGGTACATAACATAGTCAGACAGCCTCAGAATTTGCAAGTCCCTAGATATTGTCTTCACCAAGACTGAAACAATTCACTTGTCAGAGAAAATCACATACCATAGCAGATGTTAAATAGGTATTCAAAGGGATTATTACACCAGATAGCATAAAGACAAAACAACCCCCAAAATGAAGCAAAGGGGGAATTTGCACCAGAGAATGAAATTTGTATTTTTTTGCAATATGCCTGCTACTGTTCAGAGAATTTTGCATTTTGTCTGCTGCTTTTTTTGTGCATCTTATCTAGTGTGAATCTTTCTAAATGAACTTTATTAAATAACCTTTTATTCTGTCTCAGAAATCCTCCCCCCAAAAAAACAAAGGCAAACATCTGCTTTGGGAAATAAATAACATGCCAATAAACTTTCCAAAAACTAACTTTTTTGTTCTCATTTGTGAGAATATTTTAGGTTATGTCCTAACACATTAAGCAAGAATTTTATACAATATAGAATCCTTTGTAACAGATACTACGATTTTATTGACATATATTCCAGTGTAATGTGGTTTCTCTTTATAGGAAAAATACCATCAGCTCTTTCTTTCATGGCAGAAAAATACTGCCTGAGATATCTTGCCAAAAAAGCCCATGGGTTTACTATTCTTAGGAATTTAAAAAATTATAAATAAAATTAAAAGAATCAATTAACAAAGCAAAAAAAAATGACTAAGCAATGATAGTAAGGTCTGACTGTATAATTAAAATTAAAACCAAACCAAACAACAACAAAAAAAAATACACATGCACGCACAAAAAAAAAAAAAAACCAAAAAAAACCAAACACACAAACAAAAAAAAAAAAAAACCAAAAAAAAACCAACCAAACAAAAAAAACCCACCAAAAAAACCCCCTGAAAACACCACCCAAATAGCTCCTGTGTTTTCAGCTTGTCAGTTTTAATAATTTCCATTTTTCTGGTGACACTATGCTGTCACCTACTGGTTACAGAGACACCTTATAAAGTATAGTCATTTGAAGGAAAATAAGAAACAGTAGGGTTTACTTTTTAAGAACTGAAATAACTATTTAGCTAGTGCAAATTAATGCAATTTTCTCTAAAGCTAGTGGAATTAGGATGGTTTACAGCAACTGAGTGGTTGCTGCTGGCTGCAAGAGAGAAGTTTTGGCCTTCTCTAACACTAAAGTCCTTGCAGTGTGTCTTGTTAAACACATCATGGGAGTTGGTAGGAAAGGGTTAAAAGTGGAACAATGGCAAAGAGAATGGTAGATTTGCTCCAGTGACCTTAGAAAACAACAGTGTGGGAAATCCCATGTATTATGCCTACTGCTGTCTGTCCTCTGTCTGTTTGGAGAAGTGGAATCTCTATGTAGAGATAACGTAGAGAGGCACTGTCATGGATGTGCTCGAGCTCCCTGTTTTGATCAAAATTCAGAGACCATGAAAAGCACAGGGAGATCACAGCAGGGTGGTAAATTCTGTGGGCCCTCAATAAATGGCTGCAAACAGCGGCCCTACCACCCCTCAGGACGGACTGAGCCTGACGGTTCTGGTGCTCCCGCTCCCACATCTCCATCCAGGTGTTGCATCGGGACCCTCCAGCGAGTGAGGTAATGAAATAAATTTGCTCTCTGCATTTCAGCAGTGGTTCTGTGGTTGTTCCAGCTGCCTGCCTGTGTCGACTTGCACAATGGGATATAGGCTTTCACTTTCGAATGGCTCACATCCAGAGCTTTTGCTTTAATGCATGGAATAAAGTCCACTTTGAGACTGTTACTTGCTCTAGTCACCAAAAGCAGGATTATGAACTAAAACCTTTCACAGTTACCCTACTGTTTTGCCAACCACCTTGCTTTTCCTTCCTTTAATTTGTGTGTCCTCTACTATGTAGCATCATTGTGACAGGCTGTCACCTGCCTATTTCAGCCCTGGAATGCAACCAGGAGCTCTCTTTACTCATTGAACTCTTAGGGTGATCACATGCTGGTGCCATATGCTTCTGAATATCAAGCACATGGTCCTGTGTTGATGGTCTGGACTTGCTGCCTCTCTGGGAAGAGGAATGTGAATCAGTCCACATAAATTCCTGTTGCTCCAGTGTTTCCATGTACATAGGATTCCCTGAGCCAGGCAAGGGGAAAGGGTTCACTAAAAACTCCAGACTGTGGCTCCAGGGAACAAAAAAAGATGTTGGCCAGCTAATAGGTGAACACGTGAGGAGTTTGCAGTTATTCTGAGAAGCCTAATTATATGTTTGCTGTACGTGATCCTGCTTAGTTGGTGCACATTGTGATCCACATCTCTGACAAATTGTCACTGCCGGAAAAAAACAGATGGGAAGGATCCTGAAGTCACTTTGTGGAATTACAAGTGTCCATCCTCCTATATTCATATAACCAAAGAATGGTTTCAGTTGGAAGAGACCTTAAAGATTATTTAGCTCCAAATCCGCTACCATGGTCAGCGACACTTTCCACTAGACCAGGTTGCTCAAAGCCACACACAGCCTGACCTTGAACATGTCCAGAGGCTGAAAATCCACAGCTTGTTTGGGCAATCTGTACCAGTGTCTCACCACCATTACAGTAAGAAATTTCTTCCTATTATTGTATCTAATTCTAGTCTCATTTTAAACCATCTCCTGGGATTTTGCCCTATTCATTATTACTCTATCCACTCTCTTTTCCCATTATTTTTCTCTCAAAACCACATCTATACTGGGATGGAGGAAAGACACATTCTTATTACTTTTATGTTACAAATATGCAGCTATCATTTGAGATTTCTTTTTATCCCATTATATGCTTCCCTACTACAGTGTTCATTGTCTTCTTGGCTTCCTGAGCATTTCTCCAGACAGATGCTTTCCAAATGCCCCATATTGATGGTGATACCACACATGGAGATTAGCTGAAGAAACATCATTTTCAACCTAACAGCAGGGCAAAAAATATGCCCAAAAAAAAAAGTATTAAAAGAGTTTATCCATGTCTCAGCTTCATTAATATGATGAGCTTTAAGCCAAAAGAAGCTAGAGCTGCCAAGTCACACTAACTTCCAAAGGAAAATAGGTAAGGCATTAAAATAATTAATCTCCCTTTGCTTTACTAAAAAATTCTATTTATTTTTCATCATATTTTATGTTACTCCTAAGGTGTGATAAAATAAAACTTAAGCCCAAAATAGAGCTATAAACTGCAAGAAAATTGCACGGAATCTTGTTCATTAGCCACTACCTGTTGTTCAGTACCTTTTTTTGACCATCTGGTATATGATTTTCTGATTTACATATTCAAACAGAATTTGTCTGATTTTGGAGACACACCTTGGGATGCAACTTTTTTAAACAGTGACAGAAATGTTCATATCGTTGCAACCAGTTTTAGTTAGAAGATCAGAGCTTAAATAAAGGCTGCATATCCAGTATCTAATGGAAGAAAAGAAACACAGTTTGTGGCTTGATGCATAACAGTTTGTCCCACCTTTCAAGTGTGTACAATGGGTGGTTACTTGGAAAAGAAGGAGGAGAATATGAAAGGATCAGGTTTTGGTGTGCTTAAATATGTTTGGTGATTTTAGAATAATTACTTCTGGTATATATAACAATCTTAGTTGAGAGCATCTCAGCACTTCTGAGAATTTAACAAATATGGGATAAATACTGGAGAACTGGAAAAGAGTAAGCATAATCCCTTGCATCAAAAATAGAAGAAAACAGAAAAAGTAAAATACAAATCTCTTAGCTAACCTTCACATTAAATATTTGCATAAAGAGAATTTCTGTATTCTTTTGATGGTGTCTGGAATGGAAGCCGAGGATTAGATCCATAAATGACTTCAAGGGAAATCAGAAATCCCAGCTATGAAAAGTCATTAACAAGTTTCAATAGCAGTACCAGGCTTACATCCAAAGGGAAGCATATCTGACTACATATACCTCCATAAAATAGCTAACCTGTTTGGGAGTAAAATCTGTATGTTGGCTGAATTCTACCCATGATTTTGGGAATGTAACACCTATTTTTTCCTCTATCCTCTCTGCTTGGAGCCTTGTAAGAACAGGTCCTAGCAGCTTATCTAGCAGTTCTTACCTTCTGCTCATCAGAAGGAAAGACCTCTATGCATCAGCATCTTACATGTGTCAGATAATCTCAGAATCCCTTAAGAAACTCTTGTCTTTATTATAGCAATATTTGTATCAGAAAGTAATATCCTACCAAAGGAATAATGAAAACATTATTTTCATTTTCATCTCTTATGTATACAAAATAAAATTACATCAATCAATCAAATAGCTTGCAACAGAAAAGGTACAGAGCTTGCAACAGAAAAGGTACAGAGCTATTATTTTATTAAAAATACTATATATAAATTACCTTTAGAGCAGAGTAAAAATAATTGAAGGGCAATGTGTGGTCAATTCATACCCACAAATTCTGCTAACCAAACCTGAGCTATAAATAATGGTATATGTGATAGAGAGACTCTGTTCTCCTCTGTCAGATGACAACTCTCAGAGCAAAGACTACCACAACTCATAGGGTTGAGATGACTATGAATAAAAAGCTGAAAACTCAAACGAAATTATATTTTGTGCAAATGTTTAACAGGGATGGACTTCAAATTTCAAAACAAGTTGTACCTCTTGCAAATACATAGATCCATTGTGTTTATACATTTTGCCAACATTTCTTTAAATAGAATATCAATTTTCTGCACATAGTGCCAGGTTGAAGAGGTGCCTTTTTTTAGGGCATCTATTTCCCTGCTGCATAATTTCTAATGAGGCTGCATCAAACTTCTATAATAAGAGGAAAAAACTTGTTATTGCTGATTTTCAGATATCAATTTGAAGTGTCAGAAGGCAAAATGTTAAATCTAGAAAAACAGGCAGCAAATGCAATTTTTTTCTTCAGGTGCCCAGTTCCTGGAAGAGGTACTCTCTGTTCCGGAGTATCAATCACTCAAGCTCCCTAAACTAGGGATGTGATATTCCCTGTAACAGAGCTCACAGTCCCCAGAACATTCAAGGAACTTAAAATATTATCCTAAATCTAATTAACTTATGGGACAGCTAAAATCTACAGCTGTTCAAAAGAGAAAAGTAAAAAAAAAAAAAAAAAAAAAAAAAGAACAGGTCCTAGACACCATTTTTTGGAGCTATAATCAGATCAAGTTGTTAAACTTCATGAAGGGAGTACTGGATGAAGTACTATAGTCTCTTTCACTGAGGAACTCAAAACTAGATCACCTTAATGGGTACTTCTGGCTTTTATAGTCCATAAATCTGTTATATGAGGAAAAAAATGTTTTAGCTCACATCACCTGATAAAATACTGAAGTCTTTTCTATTAGCTCAGAGACTTTGGAACAGGAGTTTTTGTGAGTGAAATGAAATATGAATGGATGTTTTACTCAGGTGATGACCAGCTTGAAAACTTAAAAAAATGTCTATGTTTGAGACAGGTAATATAAAACAAGGTATAGCCCTTAAAATGTAAAACTCAACTTTCTGTGTATTAGGAATACAAAACAGCTGTACTTTCATTTTGAAGTTGTGGCATGCTGAAAAAAAAAAAAAAAACCCAGAGGGAGAAAAAAAGACAGCATTTAATAATTTAGAAATTATTTTAAAAGAAATTATATAAAGACATGAATCATTAGGTGAAGAAATTTGCTACTGAAGAGTTGTAAAACTGTTGTAATAATTAATCAGAAAAGCTTTTGTCTAGAAAATAATGTATCTATGAAGAGGATACTGTTTCATGATTGTGAAATGGGGCTGAAAAATCCAAGGTTTTTCAACACTCTATTGTCAAGGAAGCATAAAGATTAGAAATGCTGATTTACTGAAAGCAGGTCACTGAGAGCAGTGGTGGCCACTTTGTTGGACTGACTCAAAATCAAGACTTCTGATTGTCTACGTGCATTCAGGTTTGAAATTTTAGAAGTTTTATTTGCATTTTTAAAATCCTTTTGACAAGAAGAAAGTGGAAGGCAGGGAACACCCAGAATGGATGACATTGAGAAGAAGAGCCCCAATGTACAGTTTCTACACTGCCTGAAGGAACGAAGAGTAGGACTTGGTCTCAGAAACATGCAAAATCCCAAGTGAACTCTATAATCTGGGATACATTTTGGTGGGGGATCTCTTCTTCCACAAGACAGATAATCTGCCCTTGATTTCAGAATGGGAAAAGTTATCCAAACACACTCCTAAAGTGTCCAACCCAACAAAAGCTGTCGCGCTGACTGCAAGCCACCCAGTGGCTTGGCAGATGACAAGGTTTGGTGTCCCAGCAGTGGGCAAACCAAAGTACTGTCAGCAGCTGTCAGTGCTGCCTGTAAGTGGCTCAGTGTAAGGGTGGCTGCAGCAAGGTTGTTGCTAAGCAACAAGGCGAGGGTAAAGGAAGAAAGAGGGACCTTCTCCTTGACTGCAATCCCAACTTTATTCCAGCCCTGAGGGGCAGAGGCTCCAGTCAAAAGGAGAGGCAGAGGAGAAATGGCACTGGGGAGCAGTTACAGCCACTTTTTAAACGGGGGAGAAGAAGGGGAGGAACAAAGGAACAAGCCAATAGGGAAATGATGAGGGATGACAGGGAGTGAATCACAAAGGGTTAGGGGAGGAATATATTCAAACTAAACAATAGGAAACTGAACCGAACAGAACTTTCTGGAACTCAATACACAGGCAATGAAACACATGAATAAACATAGAAGTCTAAACCAATATTATTATGGGAACAGAGAGGTTTCTAGAAGGAGAGGAGGAGATGCTGCTAGAGGGACACCCAGTGGGGGAGTAGCCTTAAACCTTGGTCTCGCCCTCGGATCCACCCTCAGGGTCAGAGTCCTGGGCAGGGAAATCCACCCACTGGATGTCACTCAGCCCCAAGGTGGGCTGGGTCACTGCAACAAAAAGCCTCTTTTTTCCCCTGTCTGTAGAGTAGTCTAAACAGTCTTCTCTTGACAAAATATTTTGGATAACAACAGCTGATAGGTTAAGACTGTGAGAGTACATAGCATATATGAATGTAATATCTGAATGTGCCTGGCAAGGCCTTTTCTCCAGACCTGATAACACTGAGAGGAGATTAAAAGGAAAAAAGTTTTCATAAATCAAACACTAATCATATTAAACCTGATTACCAAAAGCTTTTCCAAACAATAAATGAGTCTGCTTGACATCTAAAAGAAGTATGGAATTGTGTAATTGTGGGAAGATACACCAGAGTATGAACAGAGTGGCCGTCAAGACTGAAACTTCCAGAAGTGTCATTGGTTGAAGTATCTCTGTACCAGATGCCAACAAGAACCTGTATCTTTGCTGATGGACTGACAGTGTGGGGTCAGTTAAGTAGGGGCACATACCTGAGAGGGTTTTCTTGTTAGAAGATATCTCAGCAGATTTTTGGAGCAGCACAAGTGCATGTGAAGATGGAGAACCCACAGAACCTACATAATGGGGTGAGCAAGTAGGAGCTGCAGTTGTGTGCTTGCAACTTGAACTTTTCTTGGGGTAGTGTGCAAATAACTGTGAGTGTGTGATAAAAATTATGGGGATTAGTTTTGGAGTTTCTGCCTTTTTATTAACAGTTTGTAAGTATTTAGTAAAAGGATTCATCTGTTGTATTGCTGATATTTATCCTGGATGATTGTTCACTGATTGTCAGTTAGTAACATGTTGCTAATATATCAATGCAGCACTTTAATCCCAATTTAATACAAACCACAGGAGTTAAGCACTTCTGACTCTATTGCCAATATTTGGTGTGCACAGCGCAGTCAGTGCTGTGATAGTCTTAATAATCTGCTTTTCCCAGAGCTGCAGTTTTGATGTCTTTCAGGACATTAAATATATTTATCTTTCATATTAAAAAAAAAGACTGTTGTTTTACTTGTCTGTCTTGAGCACTTTGGCAAGCACCGTTATTTCAGAAACAGGTATTTCAGCCTTTTTTAAAAGTCATAGCATCCTAAACCATATTTGGTTTGGTATTTTTGTTCCCTTCCAACAATGCAACACAAAATAAGACATGCTGGGAAATTCCAACCCCTGCACACGCAGTGTGCAGTTTGCCTTAACCTTAGAAGAAGAGTTAATCCACTTCAGGAGGTGATGTAACATATGTTTCCCTTGTGGAAATTATTCTCCACAAAGTTACCACCATCTTCTCTTTCAGAGTCTGACTGAGGTTCCACTTTCAGCAGTGTTAGCACTAGACAAGAATAAACATCTCTCTCTGGGCACCTGTTGAGCCCCTGTATTTCTTTCAAAAGATCTGTGGTAACTCAGTTTTACAAAGTGGGATTTTTCTTTAGGATATTTACTTAAGCGAACTAGTTTCATTAAAAATATTGTCTATAATTTTTCTATCTGCTACAGATCAAACGGGCAGCATTTAAAAAAAAATATTGCTACCAGAGTCCATGTGTTTGTTGAAGTCTGTTGACTTGGAACCAACTGATAGTCTGTTATTCTGACATTAAACCTTTTTTTCTGTAAGCAAAATGGAAAGAAGATGCAGATGTGTGCACACAGAGATGTCAGCTTTCTGACAACAGTTTTCATTCTCTGTACCAGATATACTGCACTCAGTACTTCTCATGGAAAAGAGCAGATGGTCAAAAGGTTGATGCTCAGAGAACTAACATAATTTGGTAAAGCCTCTGAATTATAAAACTGTAATTTTCTTCAATTAATCTAATGCTCTGATTGCAGTATTACTTTTAGAGCTCTTTTTTTTTTTGTTCAGTTGCACATCATCATTCGTCTCATATCAAATCTATGAGCTAATAATTTAACTGGGCTGCCAGGACTAGAACTAAAATACGAAATGAACATCTTGTATTTATGAATCTCTGAGATGAGCCTGCCCTTGTCCTTCTGTGTTTTTCTCCCTGATTGAACAAACTTGGATTATTAAAGCAGCAAAAACTTTGTGACCTCAACTGAACTATCTGTGACAAAGCCATGTGTCAGGAAATGTGAAGACAGCAGTTGCACATCAGTCTCACAACTGCTTTGTTATCTTCTTACTTGAACTGATAGTAACTAATGTATCATATATCCAGCTAGGCTACGTTACAGGATACAATTAAGTACCTTCCACTCTCTTATGTAAAACTAAAATGTATGGCAATACAGAAAGAGGGCTGAAAGATTTTTGTTGCCCACAATCTCCAAATATTTTAAATTTATCACATCAATACTGCATGTGTTCATATTTCTTGTCATAGTTTTTTATTATCACACCACTACTGAAATTGTCCAAGAAACTTTAAAAAAAGGAAAAAAAAGGTAATTCCATGCATATTCAATTTTATCTGTGACCTACCTAAGGAATATATTAACTTTAGGAAACAAGATTAATGGATACTCTAGAAGCATAAGCAGTTTCTGTATTTAACATTAAATCTTGACACACTATGGAAATGTTAAGATTGAGAGAATCTTGATGACCTTAATACAATATACAAGCTATTTTGAAAAATAAAACTTTTTGTGTTAGACTCATGCCATATTCTTTGGAACAGCTTCAGCTACAAATTATTAAAAATAACTACATTACACATAACATGTTATGAAGTTGATGCCATTGTGGAGTCATATCCTTTGCAGAGGCATCCATCCTCTCCTTTCATGGCTGCAGTGTTTGTTTCATCCCAGATCTGGAGTTGCTCTGTAGTGAGGCATAGTCTGACTTGGCTGAGATTCCCCTATAGTTGCACAACCTACTGTTCCTTGGCACCCAATGTGTCTTTCAACATCATGTTTGATGAAAGACTAAACTGGTTGTCATTAGTTTTATGTGAAGGAAAGAGCTATGGGTGGCTGGTTTACACTCCCAGTAGATTATTTTGCAATTTTAGGCTGATGGAGTGATCCACTGTGTACCTCAGTAAATGAGATTGGGGGTTTTAATTACTAGAAAAAGCCCACACAATTTGTCTTGACCTTGCAGTGGCAGGTTCTCAGGACTTTGTGGGCTAGTGTTTGTCTTGACTGTTTTAACTTAACTGTTGCACCAACTATTTAGTTGTCAGATTTTGGCATGTTTCACTTTAATTCACAGTGATAACAAGTAGTTATTCTGTGCAGATTGGATTATCTGTGATCCTGGAATAAAGTCTGGTTTTTAAGACCGTAAACTCAAGATGTTGCAAAAGGTCCAAGGCTGTTAATCTAAATCACAGTGGTCAATCAGTAGCCTCTACAGGACCAGAGTCTTATTATACTGGCTTAGATACAACAAAGAGAACAAAAACCCAGTTAACTGAAAGCTCACATATGCAGAATGTGTTAGAAAAATGATGAAAATTAATACAAGTGACGCTCAAGATGGGGGAGGAAGGGACACCTCACTACAAATATCAAACTCCCCCCAAAAATAGCTCCCAAATCTTCCCAAAAGTCAGTTTGCTCAAATCCGTTTCACCTTAGACTCTGTCATCCTTGGGTCTTGGAGGGACAGTGTGAGGGTGTGAATAACACCAGAGAAAAGAGATGGTTGCTAGGAAGGTTTTCCGGGATAGCTTTCTTCCTCCCTTTTTCTTCTGTTATTGGAGCTTTTCTGATTTATTTTGGACTCAGAATAGAGTCCAGCCATTATTACGGCTGGACTAACAACAACTCTTTACTGGATTTTAATTAGAGTGAAATATTAAACTAATGATAAACTATTGGATCTACACGTATGTACATAGCCTTTTGCCACAATAAAAATTTGAATGGAGTGACTGATGGGGGAGTAGAGGCAAAAGGGGTGAAATCTAGTGCACAGAGAACAGCCTTTGAATGACAGGTCTGGGAAGTGATAATGCTGAAGAGACCTCTCCTGCTTTGTCTCTATGTGCTACAAATGCAGGAAAAAACATCACACTTACTTGACCAGAAGCAAAAGCAACTCCCTACGCCACATGAGGTGATGTAGAATAACCTCCATGTCCTAGCCATGTTCCTTCCTGGCTACTGCAAAAATTAACCCTTTCCTGCCTGGAACCAGGACACGAGCTCCCAGTTTCAGTTGACAACTCTTCTTACCCTCTTCCATTTCATTTTTAATTTATCTTTAAATATCTAATAATATAGTCCTAACTCTGAGATTTTCTGAGGATTGTTGTCTGGCTAGACATAGTCAGATGGGACAGCATCTCTGCCCAGGTCTTACCCCTTCTTGGTTCAAAGGAGACCCCCAGACAGTTAATGATATATTAGGTCCTGTACTTTCTTTGCTCCATCTTTGGTGGTTTTAGTCCAGATTAGTCAGTGTCCTAAGTACCCAGACATGACATTGGGGTAGATTTCCAGGAAATTAGCTATAAATATTTAAAAGGTATCTCTGAAAATGGATTTAATCTGGTTTTATACTTAGAGAGTTTTGTTCAGATTTTTTGGGTGCAACCAATTTCCTTTATCCTCCCATACTGAAAATACTCACACTAAAAGAATGTAAAGAAGGAGGGGACGGGGTGGAGGGAGGGGAGGAAAAGAGAAAATTTATTGTCCATTCTTCCCATGTTCCTGTCAACAGCCTTTTTTTTTTTTTTATAATAATTTTATATCAGTATTAATCATTGACATTGTAGAGAATCATAGCAGGCAATCTAAAAATCTGTCATCCTACTAAACACATTTACTAACCAGTGTTGAAACAATGAAGCAAGGGGATTAAATAAACAAAACCAGTTTATTTCCAGTTGCAGATAATTTACAGGGCTGGGATGGGAAAGAATGAAAACCCATATATTCAGTACTCTATGTATTGTTCTAACAACTGCAGATTTGTGGAAAAGAGTTAATATTTATCAGATCTTCAGTTACTGCATTGCACTGTGCTCTGATTTCATATTCCTTATGCTGCTCCTCTTATTTTCTCCTTATTGATCTCAATGAAATACCACGAAAGGTAAAAGGCTAATGGCCCTTCACAGCCATTTCCTCTCTTTTTTTAATCTCAGAATACCTGGTTTCTCATGATTCTGACACCCCTTCCTGTTGCTCTGCTGTGTAAAGGATACATAAAAATACCAAACACTTGAATGTAACCTCCACCAGATAAAGGAGTACACAAGTACATCTCCTGACATCCTTGTAGTAGGTGATTTTCACCACTGAAGGTGACAGCAAGGCTTATATCTATGGTTCAAATTTTGAATTTACAGTTAAAAGATGTTTATTCAGATTATCATCTTGGAAATCTCTCATTCTCAGGCTGGCAATATTAATCACTGATAAAATTTCTTTCATTTTTTCAGTCACAGCTGGAAGTTTTACAAGAAGAGTATCTCCTACCAAGTTATTATCAAGTGTTGTTCTGCCCAGACACTGAATAAAAAGATATTGTTTCAGTATCAAATTAAAACCTTTGTTTAAAGACAATTCTAAACCTGGACAAATGTTTGATCTTTATTTTCCTTGTATTTAAATTTTATTTATTTAAATAAGCCAACGGAAACAAACTCTTAACACCATAATGGTAGAAGAGGGATTTTAGGGACAGAAAATCTAGGGAAATCTTACACAGAAATCTATATTTCATATTTCTCCAATCCCATGCAGGAGATGGCACATGGCAACTCAAGTGAAGAGGCACTGGGGCATGCAGCTGTCTCCTCATATGAAAGTGCCTGGGTTAGGCACTCAAGAGGAAGTACTTTCCTCTTTTGCCTGAGTCTCACTGCAGGAAACAAGCTGCAATTTAGAGCTCTGTCGTTATCACCAATGGACTCCCTCATGCAACATCTGCTGCAACATGCAGCAGCACAGACGCTGACATGCACGCAAGAAACAAAATACTTGATATCTGGATCTCTAGAGGATGCAGTAACCTTGGAAAAACTGTCACCTCATACTTGTTTTCACATTTGAAATATGAAAATTAGGAAACTGTCAGTGTAAAACCTGAACCACTTGTTTAATGCCTTTTTTAAACCAAAATCATTCTCCTTCAATGGTATCCTTGTATAGTTGTGTATGTATACATGTACACATTATATGATCTCTACTCATACAATATTCGGTATAAATATTTTTATTTAGAAAAACAGAAACTTAGAGAATCACCAAATAATCTAGTTGTAAGATGTTACATTAAAATGAGACAAATGAATTAAACTTTAAAGGTGCTATAATATATTATCACCATAACGATATAAATTTTTTCTAAGACTTTAGTGCAATCATAGCTTCCAATGCCCTTAAAAATTCAGGAGAATTAATGGGAAAGTTGACTCTGGTGGCAATGAGGATCTCACAGATTTGAGGGAGAGGAAGGGTGAGGATGGGAAATGAAAGAAATTTTTATTTAATTTAATTACAATGGAAATATGTAAAAGTCCGAAAATTCTGCTTCTTTCAATCACAGACCAATATTTTCAAAAAAAAGTCTTATGCTTCTGCCTATTGATCTCACTTTATTTGGGTCAAGATTTTGCCTGTTGGGTTACCTGACATGAATTCTAGGTTTAAAAAAATATATATATCCTGCTAATCTATTTGCAATTCAAATTTGAAACTTCCAACAGAACCGCGGTGCATCAACCCAGAACAAACAACTCATCAAACTCCATAAATATGGCATGATCCCAGTAATGAAAAATGAGATTTGCAACAGCCTGTAATTAGCATGGGAATGACAGGCACATTCTAAACCTTTCCCAACATATGGGTAATTATTGAAGAGTTATGACAGCAATGCATCAACAAGCCTATCATCCTACTGCTGCTCTACATCCTGGCTGCCTCTCAGTGGCTCTTAACAGGCTGTTCAGTAATTTGGTGGAAACCTCATCACACAAGAGCAATCACAGGGTTCCATACTTAATGAGAAGGACAATTAAAAGAATCATAACTTAAAAGGAGTGTTGAGATTCCAGACAAGCACCCTCAAATCTTTTATGTTTCCAACCTGCAATCTTTTCAACCTTATAATTGACTGGTGGGAATTTTCAAATTTTTGTAATAGTGGATATAAATATGGCCTATAATTCTACAACATAAAAGGAGACAAATGGAAAGAAAGAAGACGTGTACAAAATAGGTCAAAGGAAGATGACTGTGGTCTTCAACAAGTCCTGTATTATTGCAAACATATTGCCCCAGAAGCACCCAAATCCCCAAAAGTTAATAACTATTATTAATATCTTATATTATGATGGTAACTTAAAGCTCTCTCATGGGGAAAGAAAAAACCTCATTGATGAGCGTGTTGCCCAGAAAGATAAATAATAAAGAGAGAAAGACAGTTTGGAAGCTCTGAATGAATCAAACAAATAGGAGCTAGTAAAAAAGCACAGCCACTATCCCCACCTATTTAGAAAAGGAAGACTGGAATACAGGAGAAATGGTCATTGATCTTTGTCTTAATGGTTACAGGAATAATTATATCCTGCCATCAGCATTCAATATTTTATTTATATGTAACAGCTAAATAGATTTTTTGCAATATTTTTGCAAGATGGAGATGAAACAGGATACTGAAACAAGAATCCCTGAATCTAATTAATCAGTCTTCTCATCCTCAAACCTCATTTCTACAATTAGTAAAGCTTGAAAATGGCTTGCCATTTGACTTTGATTTTAGATATATAGAAATGGAGGTGGGGACAGACGGAGAGTGAAAAAACGAAGGAGAAAGGCTGGGGATAATATTCACCTTCACACTTAACCACTTCTCTTAGCCTAAGTTCTACAGCAGAAGAAAACATAGGAGTGAGCCGACGTCAATCATCCTTATGGATCTTTACTTTTTATTCATTGTTCTATTGATCCCTTTCAGCATTATTTCATAGGTAGATTGAAATAAAAGTGATTTCTTATTATGTCTCCATTTTAACTCATAAAGCATATGACACAATTGTTTTTGAATGAAGGACAGATACCCAAGAGAAAGAACAAAATCCTGGGTAAAAGCACAGATTTATTGATCTCTTCTTCAATAATAACGATTAAAATCTAATGAAGCGCGATTGACTTAATAAATTATTCATCTCTCTTTCCCTTTTCCAGTTTCCAACTGGATGCACTCCAAAAGAAATAAAAGAAGGTCCAGCACAAAATGCTGAAAATACTGAATTCTTCAATCAGTGAGCCATGACAGTGTTAAAAACATGGTAAATAACAGCATCTTACAGACAGGAAATACTTTGGCCCACAGCCCAGGCAATCAGCAAATGGGGAAAGCAAGCAACATATGTTATGGAAAGGAGGGGAAGAGATTTTGTCAGCTTTTCTACTTTCTGGGCAAATTTAAGGGCACTGTTTTCCCTACTCAGCTACATTTTCTCTTGCAATTGAACAATGAGGACTGTCTCAAAAACCATATTTCTTTCTTCTTTATGAGAACAGATCCCCTGGGGGTTAAGCTGCAGATTTATACTCATCTATTGAGAGTCTTCATCCCAAATCACAGAAACATTTAGTTGTCAAGGCCTTTTATGACTAGAACTGTTCTTGGGATATCCAGCCCTGAAGCTGAGATTTACAAAACAGGAAGTGATATTCACAGAAATAAACCTTGCAAAGGATGCAATTTGTTGGTCAGCTTGAAATCTTGTCCCTTTATTTTAATTTGTTAGAAATTGCAAGGTAATGTTTCATTCCACATTCCTCATCAGATTATTATATACTGAATATTCACAAGGAATTAAATGTATTGCACAGAAAGTAATCCATGTTCATACATACTGTACTTTTGAATATTTCCTCTTTTTGAATAAAAATTTGATGAAATAGTAGGAATACCAGCACAAGACACATAACATTTCTAGATGATGATGATACATTAAAAAGAAATGTGTCATATAAGCACCTCAAATTAACCTCTATGCCAAAGCTATAGTACATAGTTATCTATTTGGATTGCTAGGAAAACACTTGTCTATCAAGATGACTTTGAATATGCATAGGAGTGCATAGAGGTGTCAGTCATTGAAAATAATGATTTAAACTACAAAGAACTCACATTAACTTTCCACAAAAGGTCAAAAGAATCATATAACCACACATTTTTTTCTTGTGAATGTAATTCATGTAGTTTTCAATCAAGGACAATGTTTAAAAGCATGCATGCCTAGCTAGATATAACCTGATAATGAGTTTTTTAATAAGAGCAATTGTCTTTAAAAGAAGTTGTCTAGCTTTATTGAAAGAATTAGCTGGGAATTTGACAGATTAACCGCTGAGATGATGTTTATACAATCTTATATAAATGGAGAGGTTCTTTGAGGACTGCCTGCCCTGGGAGGGACCCCATGCTGGAGGGAAAGAGTGTGAAGAGTCCTCCCCCAAAGGAGGAAGGAGCATCAGAGACAACACAGGATGAACTGACCACAGCCCCCATTCCCCAGGCCCCTGCAACACTTGAGGGGAGAATATAGAGAAACCCGGAAAGAAGCTGAGTGTGGGAAGGGAGGGGTAGAGAGAAATCACAGAGTCATTAAGGTTGGGAAAGACCTCTAAGGTCATCAAGTCAAACTGTTAACCCAGCACTGCCAACAAAATACAGCCATGGAGAGATGCTGGTTGGGGGTATTCCTCAGGGAGAGTATGCAATTACTCAATGTAAAAAGCAGGATAGGAAGACATTGACACACATGGACTATTGAATTTATGAGTAACTGGGTAGGCAATGATATTGGTGCTCAATAAATTTTCACTCACGACAAGATTTATCCTGTGAGGAAACCTATCTAAATGTAAAAGCATATGATTTAATTGTTTGCCCAACAGAAAACCTCAAGGAAGAAGAAAGAGAGTGAACATCCTAAGCTTTATTGAATGACTACAGATTCAACCTTTGAGTCATTATCTGGTTTCTCTCTCTCTCAAACACACACCTCAGCGTATGTGCCCAACAGTTTCTGCCCAACAGTTAGGCCATAGAATTACAAATGGGACTACGAATTCTGCACACAATCTGGAGCCTCACAGTAAATTTTTTATATTTTATCTATATTTTTTTCTAAGAGAAGGAATTTAATAAACCATTGTTTTGGAACTGAAGTATGTATCAGGTTTAAGCACACCTTACCACTAAAATTCAAGTGCATTCTCATACTGGAAAAGAGAGAAAATCAAAGCAAAGTTTCTTGTCCAGGATAATCCTGCAGGTTTGCAATGGTGTTAGGAATGGGCATTCCAACACCATTCAACCCTACAGTATTTCTGCCTCCCAGAGTGAAAGCACCAAGCTTCAGAAGAGAGTTTCCTCTAAAACCACACAACATTATGCAGCAAAAAAAGTCCCATTTGACAATACTGATAAAATATGAAATTACAGATTTTTACATACCATGTGGCATTAAAAATTATTTTCAAAAATTAGTGATCAATAAACACAATATTTGGGAAGCTTTCCATGTGGCATTACCTAAGAGTAAAGAGACAAGAAGCGATTATTAGCAGATCTCACTGTTCTTCTAGATTTTGGAAGGAGGGAGTTAAGCACTCACATGCTGAGTGGAGGCACACCTAGTTGAATGAAGAATGCCAAAGAAGGGGTAGAGTCCAAAATGTCGTATTTACATTATTTACTCTAAGGCAAAAAGTTGAAAGATATATCCAAAACAGCAAGTTAACTTCTATGGATCCTGTCCTTAGGCACCTTATTTTCTTCATTAACAATGAAGAGAATTTAGGCAGCCTGGGAGACAAGTGTCTTTTACTTCAGTACATAGGTCTACCTGTAAATCTCAGGTAAAATGCTACACAAGAAAGGCCCAATGTTACACAAAAAAAGTTGAGAAAAGGAAATTCTTGAAAAAATGGAAAATCTTTTGAATGGGTAGCTGTGTAACGCCAGGTTCTTGGACCAGCTCTTCTTATTGCACAGGTTATTTCAAAAGGTGGACAATAGTCAACAAAGTTTCACAGCTGACTTCTGCAGTTCTGGATGTTATCATTCTTTTGTAACTGGTTCTCAGACATTCTTTGTAAACATAGCCATGTTATTGTAACAGTATCTTTTTATTTACATTCCTTTCTGCTGGGCACAGAAGTTTGATGGACATTTCCTTTGACCAGTGTGATTGAGGGGAGGCTCTTTGTCTCCTCCAATCCACAGTGATTTATAAGACACATATATAATAAAGACGGGCAAGGCCCGACGCACTTGTTCCTTGATCTCAACAGGTGTCTCCTTCTTTCATGTCGTTACCGCAACACACAGCCAGATGTTTCAGAATAAAGAATCTCTTTTTTTTTCTTTATTATTATTTGGAAAGGACACTTGAAAGATTATTGGGAAATATTTTGGAAATTTCAGTGATTCATAAACTGCCTGTGTAAGGAATTTGGATTTGTTATGGAGACCTAGGCTGGTTCCTACTCAGAACAAAACCCTATTTTATGTTCATTTTGAGTTTTGGAAGCCTTGGAAACTGTTTAGTCAAAAATTGTTTATTCACAAAGACATGTTGTATACACCCATCAATTACTACTAGAACAAAAACCTAATTCAAAACAAGAAAAGACAATTTATGGTAAAAAGTGCTTACATTTGAAAAGTGCAATGGAAAAAATATCTTGCACTGACTAAATATTGTAGGTATCCAAGACAGCAGCATGCCTTATGTTTTCAATGTTTTTGTTTTGTTTCATTTAACTGAACTAGAAATTAATGAATTTAAATTCAGTGCAGGGAGAACAATAATGGTATATACACAAACTCATCATCCAAAGACTTGTCTTCTCCTGGCTGGCTTCTTATAGTAAATAGCTCTCTTTGATTGCAAGGAACCAAAGCAGTTCAGTAAAGAAATTGAAATTTATTCAGTTGACTAAATTTGAAAAGAATATCTAGGAGACCTAATTGAAGTGTTGAAAATTACATGGAGAAGAATTAAAAAGGGTTCATCTTATCCATTTATCCACCTTTTGCAGTTCAGTACACAAGAGAATTTGTTATGATTATTCAAGGTATTGTTAAATTTACAGTAAAGAAGAGAAAATATTGATATATTGAGAATTTTGTCACCTTGGGGACTTTTTCATTTAGACTGCTCAGAAAAAAATTCTACACATGGATTGAAAATGTACTTAAGTATAGAGGTATGAACAAGATCTAAATGGATTCAGGAAGAGTACCTTTTTTCATGAATACTCTTTGATGAATACTCCTTCCTTCTGCCTCATGTTTTTCAATGAGTCTTCACAGATAAATAAGTGCCAACTGCCACCTTCAAAAGCTGATATCCCAGTTGCAGTAATTTATCATGGCATGATTCAGGTCTAGCTAGATGCACTACTGAATGACTTAGCTACATGGAGTTAATTTGGATATTTTACACACATGTGCACCTGAGGTTTGTTTGCACATTACAGGGCATATAAGCATCTGAAAAGCTGTTAAATGTGTGCATCATATATCCATTTCCACACCACAGTCTCGGTAAAGAAACGTTTTCAAAATATACCTGTAGCTCTTAACATCAGTTGAGCAGGACAGACTCTCTACCTTTCCTGCTTCAGAAAATATGAATATTTAGGCACATTTGGCATTCCTGAACACATAGGGGAGGTGTGAATACAGCTCTGTTCAGTTATAAGAGGGAATGACTAGAAGAAAGAAACAACTTTCCAAAGAAGATATAATTAGACTTCACTGGAAAATGGGATTCTCACTTAAAAGTCTTCTTGAATTTCTTTTCATACCTTCGCTCCATTACAGAGACTACCATTATGAGTAAAGTCTCACATTTCAAGCTTGTTCCAAGAGACATTTGTGAATTCAGTGCTTTCTAAAACTAAAAAAGTTGCTTCAAATATCTTTACCTGAAATTTGTGCTATTCTATTTTATGCAGTTGTTAAAAATATATTAAAGAGCTAATTTTTGTGAGTAAATCTTTTGAATTAACATTTTATCCCTTCATGTTTAGATTCATGCTGATTTTAAAGATGGAAACCATGATCATTCTTAAAGCATGAGAAGACTTTATCCTAATGTATTGGGAAGAGCTGCGATGCAGTTTATTTTCCCCATAGCAGCCCTCACAGTGCTGTGCTGTGCATTAGTAGCTGGAGAGGTGTTAATAACACTCAAGTGCTTTGTTTTCTCTATTGCTGAGCAGCTCTGGCACAGCATTAAGCACTGTCTCTCAACATTAACCCCCACCATCAGTAGGCTGGAGATGGGCAAGATCCTGGGAGGGGACACAACTAGGCTACCTGACACTAATTGACCCAAGGGGTATTCCATACCAAATGGCATCAGCAGATATAAAAGCTACGAAAAAGAGTAGGAGAGGCATTTGTTATTTACAATGTTCGCCTTCCACAGCAACTACTACACATGCTGAAGCTATGCTTCCCAGGAAGTAGCCAGACATCACTTGCTGATGGAAAGTAGGGAATAATATTTTTCCTTTCTTCACTTATACATGTGCAATCTTTTGCTTTTGCTTTATTAAACTGCTTTATATTAACCTTGAGTTGTTTTCCATCTTATTTTCTCTCCCCTGACCAGCTGAGAACGGGGAGTGATAAAGCAGCTTGGTGGGCAACTGGTGCCCAGTCAAAGGCAAACAACCACATCTAAAAATAGGTTGGGATAGTTTAGAAAACGGGTGACTTCTGTCATGAACATTGCAGTTTTCCCCAGAGTTGTATTTAGCCCTTACACACTGATTTTACTCTACTCAATCTTAACTTCTTGAAAAATATTTAAAACATGTTGACACTGTATATCGATCTGGAGAAAGGACCAGTAAGATATATTGCTTTGCATTTACACACATACATAACTTCTTTTCATATAATTGCAAATTAATAATTACAGCACTTTTTGTACCCTAAGGAGTCAATAGCATCACATAAAAAAATTAAAATCTCAGAAACTAATAGTGTGTTTAATAGAAATAATAATTTTGTTCTTATACTAGCTGTTACCTGCAATCCAGAATTCAGAACAATAATCTGTTCTTATTTTGTGGGACAATTCCTTGGAAATATTTGCTGGAACTATTTCTATTTTCACAAGGACTACTGAAAAAATAAAACAAATAAAATGGAACTGTACAGGTACAAATGATGACACAACAGCCAAATTCATGAAAAATAAAGCCTGTGGCATCTTGAAAAGGCCAATTTAAATTGCCCATCCAAATGGAACCTTCCAAAGAAATTCTGTTCATTCTCCTTTACTTTCCAAAGTTCACTTGATTGATAATTTAATCACTGGCAAACCTTCTTCGTTTGCATTTCAGTATCTCAGGTTCATGCCCTATTAGTTGGTACCCCTGTGATTTCTGTGTATTCCAAGTCAAATCATGGCTTTTCCAGCTGAATAGAGGTAGGAAGATTTAAGGATACTTGTTTTCACACTGGAGAGACTGGATGTTGGTTTATTTGCTTCTCACATATGTAAGATTTATTATTGGAGCTGTGGTTATCTGAACAGAGCTGCAGCATTCATATTTGGCTATGCCAAACACTCACAAGCAAAGAATGGGGAAGGTACTTAGCAGTGAGGTGTCCTTGCATGGCAAGCTTTGAAATCTTTTGCCTGAGTGCATAATGCCAATCAGTTATTTTCACTTTCTTCCAGCTGAGATCAGGATAGTTAGCACACAGTGAAATCAGAAGGTCAACTTCTGCTAGTCATAATCTTGGAAGCAGCTCTCCCATCACAAACACTGCAGGATATTATCTTAATCTTTAGCAATTAGTCATCAGTTAATACACAGACAATTTGTCTAGTGTCTGTCACAGTGACACTCTTTTCTCATAGAAAAAAAAAAAAAAAAGGAGCTTACATTTTCTCCACTCTGGCTTCCTTAGCCCTTAGGAATATGGCTAGATTACATGTGTAATATATAAGAACATGGGGACTATGCAAAACTACATATTTTTCTGACATGAGGGTATATTTACTTCACACTCCTCCTGCTATGCTCCACTCAGGAATGTGCATTGTTTGGATAATGCTGGCTGCCTTTATGTTTTCTCTTTTCAAGGCCCTAGAAATTTTTGTGCTGCAGGATAATGATTTTTGCTGCATGGTCAGTGATGTGTTTTCATCCCTCTCTTCTTACAGATGAGGATTAGAGTTTAGAGAATTTAATGAAAAATGACCAAACATATCAACCTTCCTGGGTTACCGTATGATATTTACATATTTCTTTTTTTCAACAAATGAAATAGGAAACTTTGGTTCGTTTAAAAATTTGTCACGTTCCCACGCTCCCACCCAGCGGCGGCGGCTCCTCCCTCCGTCGGTGCAGGGCTGGCAGCGGGCGGCGGCCGCGGGTCGGTGCTGGCTGCTCCGCTGGGCGCAGGACAGGTGGCGGTGGTGGCAGGCTGCTCGGTGAAGACACACAGGGAAGGCGGGTGGAGCAGGCAAGGCAGAGGTAGTTCTGTAGGGAGCCGAAGCCCCCAAGCACTCCTTCCTCAAGAAGAGACTGAAAAATAGCCAGCACCCTCGAGGCCCAGTTCACTGGTTTTATAGCCCAATTACCCGGGCATTTTTTCCTGGGCATCCGGGGTCTGGCACACCTGTAAGGGCGGGGTCACTTGCAGCCCAGTTCTCTCCCCTGATTGGCTGCCAGGCAAAGTCTCCCCAGCTTACCCTCTATCCCCTTGTCAGAAATGGATCCCTATAATGTTGAGGCATAAACAGAAATTAAATTGATTCCTCTCATTCCTCCTCTATCAGTAATCCATGGAAAATTTGCTTCACTTAGGAACAGAAATTACTCTTTAGATGGCAAAGTCTCCTTCTACTCTTCTTTACTTCGTTCACTATATGTCTTTTATCCTGTGAATGAATGAATCAGGGATTTTGCAAATAGGCTTATCTGATCACCCCAGATCATCTACAGAGAAGATGTAGTTTTTAAACTAAGCCATACTAGGATACAGCAAAAGAGAGGGAAGAAATTATTTTCTCATAATGAAAACACTCAGTGGGGGCTGAGAAGAGCATTAAGTTAGATACCCAAGTTAAAAAGAGTTATCAGCTCCTCACATATCCTTTACTATGCCTGTGAAGTCTTTCCAGATGAAATGTACCATGACTGTCCATAAACTTTTTTCACCACAGACTGGACCACACTGAACGGCTTTACACTAGAGTGTGACTAATGTCGTATGACAAGATTTAGAAACTGGTAAGCAAATATGTGGTAACTTACTGTTACAATCCAATTTTAAACACAGAGGAACAAATAGAACTCTCTGCACATAAAGCTGGAGATGTTTAAGGTTTGAAAATAATTCCAAGACGCGAGACTAAGACCAAACCCATATAGCACATCAGTCTCTCACATTCCACCCCGTGGGTTAAATATTATAGTGATATAGTAGTTCTGGTGATGTTTCTTCTTTGTGGTTGTCCATGGGAGTGATTGTATGGAGTGGTTAGTAGGAGAAAAGATAGAAGTAGAAGTAACAATACAAGCAATTATATAGCACACAATAGCTATTCTAATTACTAAGAATGTAAATCCAATTGCAATTATTAATCCAATCCTTATTAGTATGTGTTCTCACCCCGTGATTCCGAAGAAATGGATAGTGGGTGTGAGAAATTCCACAGTACTGTATTTTTTTGATGTTGTCTTAATATGCTTTGAAAGTAGTAATAGAATTATACAGTGAGTTTTGGTTTTTGAATCCAGTAGATATAGATATTAACAGGTATTAAGCAGTTGAGTTTCTCACCTCCTGTTAACTTCGCACCCTGGAATAAACAGAAATGGGTTTGTTATGGATGTCTGTTTACATACTTCTGAGGCTTTAAAAGAGATTTTTTTTTCTTGATTACACCCATATATAGTTGGAAAAGTTTTATAGGTAATATTCTTGCTCCACTGGATAATTCTATAGATTACAAAAGCTTAAATTTTTACCATACTAAATTTACAAAACAGAAATAGGAACAAAAACATTTTCATATAGCAGGTTCACATGAAAACACATTTTTACATCAGGGCTATGTTCTATTTTTCATTACACTAAAACAAACATCAACAAAAAAAAAACAAAAACAAAGAAAAAACAAAGAGACAAACAGGCTAGAGAAAGAGTCAGAAAGGAAAAGAGGTACTTTGCTTTGTTTTTCTAAAACAAAATGATCGATCATTATCAAATTTTTGGAACCAACACTCTCACTGTAAAGGAATCCTGTCCATGACGCCATTAAAAAATGTTACAATCCAGTTTTAAACACAGAGGAGCAAATAGAACTCTCTGCGTATAAAGCTGGAGAAGTTTAAGGTTTGAAAATAATTCCAAGATGTGAGACTAAGACCAAACGAGATCAAATGTTGGTGCCAAAAAGAACTGATGTATTTTATTTAACAATAAGTGAGAGAGAAATAGAGAGAGAAAGAAAGAGAGAAAAGGGGGGG